>CAJNOP010001061.1:14239-42189 GCA_905250075.1 Rotaria sp. Silwood1
TCTGACTTCGCCACTATCTTCACAGGAAGTTAAACAATGCAAAAGGATGATGGCAAAAGTGTGATATCATGATTAAATAGACACTATATGTGTACGACGCGTTGCTGAGTATCAAAAATGAATATACAATTTTTCTACAATATTAAACAAATAGTTGTTAAGAAGAAAAACAAGTAGCGCAACACCTTCTGAGTGTTGCAAGTTCAAGAGATCATGTTCTCATGTGGGCATGGCCATCTAACGATCACTCTAGCGTGTGGAGGGTTCGAAGTGAAATGTATAAGAAACTCGATATACCAGTCGAAAGGTCATTATCAATTGTCTTTAAAACAGATGTCGCCAGCTCTTGTGAATTTGATGGTGGTCCGATACTAGGATCTTTTGTGTTGTGGGTGATTCTTTCCCTAAATAGCTGACCAATTCATGGTGTATAGCTTGTCAAAAGTATCAACAAGTATGTCGAATAAAAATGAATTTTATATTGATCGGCAGAAAACACTTTGCTCTTTCCGATTATTCTCTTTGCACAACGTTGAAATAATCCTGAAGCAAGACAATGCACTCGCAAACCATTTGCATTTTTAGTGAAATTCCGTAACGAAACTGGCCTATAAGTTATTTTTCTCGCATATATTGACAGCTTTCGGAACAATAACGATACATCCAGGTAGAACTCAACGAGCTTTATCGAATGCACTCATTTTTATCGTAACCTGATCAAGTTTTAGTGTCACTCTTCTGGAAATACTGCGTTACGGAATTCCATTAGAAACTGAAAACTACGATATTTCTACACTATTCAACGTTTAGTGCTGTTCGCCTTCACAAACATAAATATATTTGGATCTATTTAGAATCAGCATTGAATTCTGAACAAAATAGCCTATTTTGTTTTCCAAAACTTCAACTTTGATTTTTCTCGAAAATTTCTAGTGTCGAAAAAGCTGAATTTTTTTTCCTCAGATTTTAGTGAAACATAGTTCATTTGATGTAGCATTTCATGTTGAAGACGAATATCTAATTCCCATCGCTTATTCCTGCTTTTAGTTTCAAAGAAACTGCGACTTTTTGAAAAAAGGCGAAATTTCGTAACAAATGAAATTCCGTAACGAACAATATTTGCAGTTTTTTATTTGATGTAGCCATGCTTTTAAAAAAACAACCTGATATTTTGAAAGCTTGTTTAAAGCTGAAAAACTTTTATACAGAACGTTTATTTGTACATTGCTCCGTTTCGTACTAAAACATTAAACTCTCAGGTAACTCTCAAAACAATTTATATTTTTTGAAATTCAGTAACGGTCAATATTTTTTAAATGACTCAGCTCTAGCTAAAGAAAACTAAATGAAATCATTACTAGCAATAGAGCTAAATAATCTCTATTTATGATAAAAATTTCACAAAGTTTGCCCTCATTATTGAAAAGGTATAGGTGTTACAATACGAAAAGATGAAATTCCGTAACGCTTGGCCATCACCATGTATGACTGAGGGAACAGTTAAACATTATGGACATCTGGTCTCGGTCTATGTAAGGTGTTGGTGTAGGTGCGCGTATAGGTGTGGCTGTGGGGTATGAGTGGAATCTTCTCTTTATCCACACCCACATCCTACACCCTCTTTTCTATATAGTTCTTTTTTTGTTATTCTGGTTTGTCTGTTGCTTACTCTATTTGATCTTTTGGCTCTTATCTTATTTCATTTCATTTAATTAATGATACAAATGGTGTTAAGCTCTATTGTCCCTTTAGGACCAACATGGTTATAGGATTAATTCATGCTTATAATAAATAAATAAATGAATATATGACTGATTGAGTGAATTATGAAAATGAACGAGATAGTTAACTGAAATAATACAGATGAAAAAAATAAAACTGATCAGAACTGAGGAGAAAAACGAAAAATACATTATTCAACATATTTATAAACGGCTGGATCATTTAAATTACTTTTTGCCGACTTGAAATATTTTCTCAGGATGATGATGCGATAAATAATCAAAATTATTCATAATCAGTGTATTCAATGAACGATATGATGCTAAAGAGATCACGACTCATGAAAGTTTAAAACATATTGTCAACGGAGGGCAGGCGAAAAAACTCGCAAAAGTATTATTTGTTTATTTCGATCTCTCCATAATAACTTTACATTTTTCTTCGCTTGTCTAACGAGGGAACATTCCCAAGTGTCACATCGCTTTTGAGTCGATACTATAAGCATCATGTAGACTCTAATGGTCTATGAGTAACCTAAAAAAAGTTCGTGCCGCTAGCTTATTGGTGTCGAGATATTGCATTTTTAGTTATTTTTAAGCAGAATGCCGTGGTCCCTCTCAGGGACATCAAGAAAACTGAGTTTTGAGTTTTCACTTGAAACTTTGCGCACAACCAGGCCTTAATGAGAATAGTTTATAGTAAAAGTTTCAGAGCTTTTGGATGTTCATATCCTAAGATACGGCTATTATAAAATTGCTCCTATACATGGGCAGATTCGACGTTCGTGTTTCAGGATAAAACCAAAACAAAAGATCTGAAACTTTTACAATAAACTATTCCCATCAAGATCTATCTCTTTGCAAAGTTCTAAATCGAAATTCGAAAATTAGATTTTCTGATGTTCCTGAGGGGGACCACAGCTTTCATTTTTTAAGAATACCGTAAAAATGCAATATCTCGGCACCAATAAGCTAGCGGCACGAACTTTTTTCAGGGTGTTCATAGATCACTAGGACCTACATGATGCTCATACTCTCGACTCAAAAGCGATGTGACACTTGGGAATGTTCCCTCGTAAGTGAAAAATGTTATTTCGAATACGTTGTACAACTCTTCTTTGACTCATCGAAAAAAAAGTTAGTATACATGTAATTCGTCGATAATATCATCTAATGCGCAGTATGTGGATAGAGTTCTTAATAAGTAGAAAAGCGATGTAACCGAGAAAACAAAAAGATAGCTACGCTTCAATTATCCCTATTCGGTACAAGCAAGCTTTTTTTTGTTTACAAATTGCTTCAGAAGTGTAGCTACTTTGCCGTTGTATTATTGGTAAGTTTGTTTGCCTGTTTTAACAATATTAAACACTAATGTATAACGATCTAGATTTATTCTTTATCACTTTTTAATCATATAATCTTCCACAGCTTGGTACTTCTACACGATATGCAAGGCTCTTATCGGCATGCACATTGTATCGCACACGAAAATCACTGTATGAGTGAGAACGGTGCATATTCTGTAGAAGTACCCACAACTTTCGTCACTTATTCATGCAGACACGAAAAACAAAGAATTTTAATAGTTCTAAGAAAACTTGATCGTCAAATACATCAACTACACATTTTGCATGTAGACTAATCTCAAGAGACGAATTAGTTTAAACGCGCTGAATTGCTTAAAAAACGACAAAATAATAAGTGATTATTGAACATAATAAAATCCGTTCAGTAAAATACGTGTAAAAATGTTTTCCTAGCTGATATTTCCGTGTTAACACGAGCTTTAGCCATTGAACGTGGTAAAACTCGTGAAATTCGTGCTGCAAACGAGGAAAAACGCGTAAATCTAGAAATGTGGGTGTGGGTGTGGGTGGGTTTGAGTGTGGGTTCGAGTCCGTTTTTCGTCCACACCCACACTGTAAAAAAAGGTAATTTACCGAAACCTCCAAAAAGGTTTCGTAAGTGTCTAAAAGCTTCCAATTGCGTCCAAATGCTTAAAAAAATGGTTGTTAAAATCTACGAAACCTTAAAAGGATCTGTCCGCGGGTACACCGGGTGTGGGTGTGGATGTGATATAGTTACAACGATACCTGAAGGTATTTCTGATGTTACTGACTCAATCTTATGAAGTGGCACAAGCATCCGCTTAAGAGATTTAAGCCGAAAGCCTAAATCAAAGCATGGCACCGAAGGTCTACCTGGTAAACCAAGTAGATAACCCAAAGAAAAGTGGGTATGATGTAGTTACCGCGATACCAGTTGGTATTTCTGATGTTACTGACTCAATCTTATCAAGTGGCACAAGTGTCAGGTTAAGTGACTTAAGCCTAAAACCTAAATCAAAGCATGACACCAAAGTTGTACCGTATGGAATCTAGTAGAAACCCAATTTTAGTTAAGCATGCCATGACCGGTTTCGTCCTTGCTCAAGGAACTTCTCAAGTGGCTTAAGACATCTTAATCGATTACGAAAATCAATTAAAATATGGCTACTATTTAACTGCTAAGTAATTTTTTGACAAAATTTCTAAGTAAAAAAAAAAGTATTTCTGCTAAGTTTTTTATTTAAATTCTAAGTAAAAAAGTTTGATTTTCTAAGTAAAATATTGTAAATCTCTAGGTAAATATAAAATTTTTGTTAAGTAAACTGACATGAATATCTAAGTAAAAAAGTTAATTGTACAGTTATTGTATTAATAGAGCTTTTGTTGCTTTTCGTGGTCGTCCTGGTTTTCTTTTTTCACCCAATGGTATATCCTTTGCTGATGAAGATGATTTACAAAACTTCAATCTAATAGTCATGCCAATAATATGTTTGCAAATGTATTCTTTTAAGCAGCTTCGACAATTGCAAAGTCCACTTTTCCATTCTGATGTATTGTCTGATAAAGTTACTAGCCATGTTTCAATTTAGCGATCTTTAAATAGATGAAACGACGTCCGTTTTTGCTCTTTTATTCCTGTATATCATGTGTTATAATATTTTCTGTCTCACCAGCTGGTATATAGTAATCAGTAAAATCTTTTGTTTTAGATGTTGTTTGTAGTACTGATTTTGAAGATTTTGCAAAATAATATGCATCAGTCTATTTTTTTTCTAACTGCTTCATTTTCTTGAATATCTTGCTGGTCGACTTTCATTTCGCTGTCCGCTTCTGATAAACTTTCATATTGGTATGTTGCCAGTAGAGCTGATCGAATCTGGATCCAGAAATTTTTGGACCCGACGGGCTCTACCCACAAAATATTTATCAATCAGGTTCGCATCCGAAAATGTTGATCGATGGCCTCCAGATCCAAAAAACTTTTACCGACTGGGTTCGGATTCAACATATTTTTATTGGTCGGACCGAGGTCCGAAAATTCTTGGACGCGATTAGCTATAGTTGCCACAAAGTTTGTCATGGTTAATAAATTCAAAGTAAACATTCAATGACAGATATATATATATAGAAATGGGAAGGGTGCGAGAACGCACTAGAAAATGCTAGACATACAAGAGCTCTCAAGAAACCAATAGAGATCATATGTAAAAGAAGCAGCGAGTGAAAAAGAAAAAATATGTGTACCAGAGCATCTTCGAAGAAAACGTGCACCTATTCACGCATAACCTCAGAGTGAAAGAAACTATAAGTGGAATATGCATATGTCAAGAAGCTAGTTTAATGTTGACAGAAGCACAGCAAGAGGGAAAATGTATGCACTATACCTCCATAAAAAATTCTTCTTATCTCAGATTATGGTACTTTGCCTTTCTTCGAAATTACTTAGTAGTTATAAATTTTACTGAGCGATTTAATCTTTTTAGTATAATTTCGATTTATTAACTTAACAAAAAATATTTTTACTCAGAGATTATTTATCAAACTTAGCAAACATCTTTTTTACTGAGAACTTTATTATTGACTGAGCGTTCAATATTTTTACTTAGCATTAAATTTTTTTACTGAGCATGTTACAGTCATATGTTTATTCCTGACTCATCGGCATCTGTTTATTCATTCTTTGACGCTTATCCCTTCTATATATGCTCTCTCTCTTGTCGCTCACGTGGTTCTGTTCTGTTCTGTTGTTGTTCTCGCGTCGATATCTCGAAATAAACGAACATCGAGAAGGTACACGGAATCCTCTAATAGAGCAAATAGACATTTTACTTAGCAAAAGTCAACTTAACATTGTAATATTTTTACTTAGCAAACAATTTGTAGCCAAATAATATTATACAAGTCACATGTTTAACAATATAAACATTACATTTTTTCGTACATACATTTATTCATACAGCTAGACATATGATTGTCCATATAGCTATATAAAAAGATTATATAAAATTAAATTAAATAATAAAAAACATTATATGCATTAACAAATAAATCAATAGTTGATTTATGATTAAACTCATTTGATGTTCTATTTTCACCAAAATTGTTTTAGTTATTTTTTCAATCTTTCTTTTGTGTGTTTTCAATATTAAACTTCCGCTTGTTGCTGCGACTCTAGTTAGTCGCGTTTTTCTTTTTGATATTTTCATTTATCACAATATTCATGTATTGTGCCTTCTTGAACTCCGCACTATTGCTTTATTTACTGTTCGCTCATTAGTTTCATGTGTTATTTTCTCTCGTCTCGATAACGTTCTCTTCTGTCTTTGCTATCATAGACACTCGCAAGTTCGTTACAACTAAGTCTGTAGTGTAGCATTTAGCATAAGTATCGTCTATTTTATCACACCTAGTATTCTACTGGCTTCTTTTTACTAACATAGGACCTGGTAGCTGTTATTATTCATACTTATCTTTCTTATGTGTCCAACATGTATCGTTGATTAGTAGATAGACTATTCTTGTCTATTATAATCAGAGTATCTCAGTTTCTAGAGTGGTTTCTTTTATCTTCTGTTTCTCTCTTGTTTGCATTCTGTCTTTAGCTTCCTTTTTCTGCGTTTTGCTTTTATGTTAATCTTCAAGGCTTATTCATTTCTTGTTGGTGTGTTTTTCGAGGGTTCTTCGTATTTGTTGGTCGATATCCCAATTACATAGCACTTGAGAGAAAGCAAGAATAAATGACATTACAATAATGTAATATCCTAAATATAATCTATCCTGTTTTTCTCTTTTATTTGCTTGTCGAAAGTTGATAGTATACCCAATATATATAGTGGCATTGTTTCTTTCCGTTTTTCTCTGTCTTTAAGATGATGGTTTTCCTATGTATTCTGTGCGTCAATGCAAGAATAGTACGTCTTTCCTATGTCATCATCCTTATATTTATCGAGTCGGTCAAGTATGTTTTTTTTCTTCTATCTCTCAGATGAAAGTTGTAGTGCATATCGTAGAAATGAGAGTGTATACACTAATTTAGAAAGTCTATAGAATTGTAATTCGTAAAAGAGTTTTGTAAAGTTCAACATGTGATTAAATCTTTCACTGTATAGAAAATTTTCCTAAAGCCTATTCAAGGGTTTAATAAATGGTTTGGGTAATCAATGACCTTTCAAGGTTTATAATACGTTGTACTTTCAAGTATTCGTTTGGGAGTTTAGGAAATATGTATGAAACTGATTTATCATCTAGATCGATTTTCACGGTTATCGATTTTCCCTGACAGTGTTCCTCCTCATATGAAAACAGCCGACTAATAGAACGTTGATGTCACAGTTTAAAACTGTCCATGTTCTTCTAAAGAAGAGCAAATTCGAACTGATTCAACTGTCGATTCAGAAATAAGTTTTGTTTGTCAAATAGATTGTATAACAATCTAAACGTTCAGTGGAGCTTAATTTGTATCAGATCAAATTCGCTCTTCCTTAGGAAATAAGGACAATGGTAGACCATGACACTAACACTTTTTTAAGTTAGTCGTTCTTATATGAAGAAAAACTCTGTCAGATGAAATAGATGTCGCGAATCGCTGTTCAGTGCAGCTTTCGATATTTAGTTACGATGAATATAAAGTAACAAATAATTACACATTTTTTATTTTAGAGTATTCTTGGTTTCAGAAATCCTTCCATTGAAAAACCTTTTACGAGTTTAGGAGGACTTTCAGAAAGTATTATGTATGATTATTCTAGGAATTTTTTTGCAATGTATAACTAGAACAATAATTCCCTCGATTGTAGGGAGGGTCATATGAAAAAAAAATGGATTGTGTATGTCTGTGTGTCTGCATCGGAGTCAAAAAAAACATCCATTTAAAGTTCTTTTCTCTAAAGGTTGACGAAAGTAAACCGAGGTCGGAGAATCCGACTCTGAAGTCAGATTGTCAAAATTTTGAATTGAGTTTTTTGGGTCAAGGAAAAAAATTTTCTTGAGAAAATAATAATATTTCCTCGAGTGTAGGAAGAGTTATATGAAATAAAATAAATTTTTGCTTGTTTTAGTCTAAGTGAAAGATGAAACGTCATTAAAAAAATCTTGGCTATGCATTCGATGCTCGTGCTTTTAATATTGAGCTTTTCACCAATTCGATTTTTCAAACTGAAAACTCAGTTAATCCAATATATGTGATCAGTACTTTCTTAATCAGCTGTTTTATAGCTAGATTTCCATGGATGAAACTTGTTTTGGTAGTTCTCATGGATGAATTTTTATGCTATAGTTTTTGTTTTTTTTATCACATAAAAAATGATATTGAATAGTTATTTATGCTTTCCTATTCCGTCACATTCTCATTACTACCAATGAGTCATTTAAAATCATGTGTTGCTGGTAAACAAAAGACTTTTAGTATCAAGTTTTTTAATTACTGTATGAGCATATACTATCAACTAAAATTAGCTTATTTCATGATGTTCATAGTATGCAACAGTATAATATTTCTTTTTGCTGCCGATGTTTATTAGTTAAAGTGCACTTGGATAAATAATTGCTAGTTTTACCATCTCTTTCTGAAAAGCAAGGTTTAGCCTAAACTAATTTTCAAGGAGACCGATCAGTTTCTTCAACCTTTATGGTTCAAGAAATCGAAATTTGAATCAGTTATTGTAATAACGCTGGTAGATCAATTCTTTCGATATTCACATGCGGAGTATACTTCTGTTTTAAACAGTCGAGGATCAAGTGAGTCGAACCGACGAACGTTACTTGTAAGTATTTGGATATTGATTGAATCTTGTTAATGTCACAAGTATTGGTATAAAAATCTCAATATATGAAATATAAGCCAGTCTATATAAGATTAGCAGTCAATTTTCTATGACAGCGCTCGATTAGAATTTTTCGACTTGCCTTTTTTTCACGTATGTAAAAGAGACAAATGTTTGATGAATTTGCATAAGAGTTGATTGAAAAGATATTGAGCCATTCATTTTTTATTGCACTTCCACTGAAAGCATTATAAAACAGATTTTTACGAGGAACGATTTTGAAACCCTGGAAAAATCAGCAGAGTAGCAATCATTCGAGCTGAAACTCTTATGCATCAATAACTAACTAACCTTTGCATGCACCATACGTTTCACTTCAAACATTTAAGTGCTTGGTATTTTATGTTTTCCGTGAGTTGAGGAAAAGCGGATGTTTTGACCGATTTTCAATACTCATGTCTCTAAATTAGAGAATGACAGAGACCTATAGTTTTCAACGGAAACAGAAGTCAATGTTGCCTAACTACTATGAAATTTTCGGTTCTCTGGAGCGAAGCGTTCGTGCAGAGTAGCTAGCTATAACAAAATCAATTTTTCGTCAAAAAGTCGATCATTGACCTTGGTTCTCTTCTAAAAAATAAGTCCTCATTTTTTGTACGCCTATCCAATTTTAAAGACTACACTTTAGTCTATAACCTTGCATAAATGCAGTCTAAGGATTTATGAGAAGTACTCCCTTTTCATTTCCAAGTATCTCGTGAGTGATTTATCAAAAAAAAAGTGTAAGTTTCGAAATCGAGAGAAGTAACATAATCAACCTGTATTGGTGTCAGCTTCAGATTTACATCATATTAGTCTATCTGTAAGACATCAGACCCTATTTTGCTAAACATTAGTGAAAAAGACATGGAAATGAGAGCCGAGTTCAATGATTTATATCTTGATAGAATCAGCTTAGCATTGTAACCCAATTTACATCAAAATATCTTTGAAGAAGTAAAAAATGTTTTCAAAGGGTAGCCATTGAAGAGTATGAGGATTGTTGGAAAGGCTTTTATAGAAAATCCTGGAGAGGATAGAGGAATTTTTTTGTATTTTCTAAGATTATTTTCGGCTGGTACAGAATTCATTGGGAATCATGTGCTTTTGATTTATGTTGGATGCGTAGATGTGAATGGATGTGCCTGTGAATGTTGTACTTCTGTTCATTCTCACTTACAACCATAGCCACTACACTACACCCTACCCTAAACCCTTCAAAAAGCTATAAATTTTTCTCTTTCTTTTTATTTCACTCGTTTTATCATACATATTTTTGTTAGGTCATATACTGTCAATCGTTTTTGCCTATTTAATACACAATTTGATTTGCTAAAATATTTTTGGGGTGTATCATATCAAATATGATTTTACATCAATAGTGCTAGTTTTCTTTTTCTTTTTCTTTTCGAGATAAGTAATAAAAATGGGCACAAATTCTTCTAATTTGAACAAACGCATTAAAATTATAAATTCATCGGCACCCGTTTCTACTAAGAAACAGAAACAAGAAAAACGTACCAATGTCGTGAAAGCTGTTGATACACAATCATCACAAAAAGAACAATCAGAGCAAAGTAATATTTTAATTAATTTTTAGTTTTTTTTTTGCCAATAAAACTTAAAATATCTCTTTCAGTATTAAAACAGACGATTCCATCTGCTGACAATGTACTTCATGAACCTAACAACTGTTCTAATGTTTCTTATAATAAGTCTCCTGCTTTGGAAACATCCAAAATAGAACAACTAACTGTAAAAAGTAGTTCATTATCTAATGAACTTCAGTTAAGGAGTTTTCTTTTGTATTCTTAGCAACTAAAATTTTGTTCATAGGACGAGTAGCAATCAAGGTTCTGATGAAGAACATCAAATTACAACAACAATCTATTCAATAGATCAAATGGATAAAACATTTGAAACTGTGCCTGCAACGTCATTTGCAACAAATGTACTAAGTCACACTAAACAAGACTTATTTAATACTTTTAAAATAATGAAAATAACTGCTGATCTTTATGATACATTATTTATTGAACATTTAGAAGATTCTGTAAGTCCATTAATTCGTGCTTTAGCTATTCGTCAAAAGTATGATTTAGATTATTTTTAAATATTAAACTTCAGTTTTTACTTTTATAAAAGATATATGCACCACAGCCTTCAATCATATTCATCAACGATTGAATCTTTTTTAGCTCAAATTTTAGAAGAAGATGATCAATTACAAAATACATCATTAAATATCAATCTACCCAAAAAAGGTTGGTATCTATTAGTCATTTTATTTTTCTTTATTTCATAGCATTGCTCCTTACTTTCTCTCTTGCTACTTACATATATTCTTTTATTTATTGAAGCATATATTTTTATTTAATGATATCTCGTTTTTATTTAGCCCCTTGAGGATGGTTTTCTCAAAGAAAATGCAGGGCAGTTTTGAACCCCTGACCGAGTGTATTTATTTATATCGATAATAAAAACCATCTAAGTATTTTCGAGTATGACAATCTTGAAAATAACCAGAAATACAAAGTCAGATATCAAATTCAGTAGATTCGTATCTGATGTCAGTGCTCTTTGTAGTTCTTGTTGTTTTCGCACAAATAACACTTTTTCTTTAAGGATTTTATTTGGTCTATGTTAAAGGTAAAAGTGATGGAAAATAGCGAACAATAAGTCTAACAAGATTATTTCCAGTGCTGGGTCGACCTGCTGGTGCCTTTCCCTAGTCGAACATCTTTGTAAGCAAGATCTTGAGAAGATCTTGACAAGATAATTTGTATTTGTATATCTTGGGTGTATCAGATAAATCTATGCTTAAGATCTTGTTAAGATCATGGAAAGGATATCATTGACTATTATCTTCTCACAAGATCTTGAAAAAAACAAAAAGCGACATCATTCGTTTATTGATTACATACTGACTAGTCATTCACCGGTTTTTTTTATGCATACAGAGCTGTATATAAACAACGTGATTGCACATACGAAACATATATTTTTCAAAATATTTTTTTTCTATACTCTTTCTCGACTATTAATCATTCGAGAAATTACTGATCTCGATCGCTGATCGAAAGAGGACTACCTGAAGCCGTCTGATGGAGATTGAACCATCTCAAGAACAGACAGGTTCCAAGATCGAGCTTGCTTCAGTTATTTGGAATAGAAACAATTAAAATAAAGATAAATTGAAAAAGTTTTATAACATGCTTGTACAGAAAAAGAAAAATAAATGCGCTGTATGATAGGTTTGAGTCACGCTTTCAGATTCTATCATGGATTGTGTTGCAAATCCAATACATGCGACTCTTTTTTATCGTTGTATGTACTCAAGATCTTACGGATCTATACCTAAGATCTTATGACTCTGTACCCAAGATCTTGCTTATAAGCTGTTTGACTAGGATTATCTGCTAGCAGAGATCATGAAAGCATCGTAAGAGATACGCAAATTAGTTATGAGTTGATTTGAAGCTGAATGTAAATATACGTCGTCTGTCTCCAAGGGGTTAATAATGAACTATTATTTGAACAAATTGATGAATCTGTACATTCAATAGATGAAATAAAACAACTTGCATTTAATAATATTCATGAAACTAATGGCAAATAGAACTTTAATATTGATTTTTGTTTTTCTTTTTACTTTTGAATTTTATACAAAAAAAAAGAACAATTTTTTAATGAAACTTATTGGAAATATCTTTCAACCAAAAACTTGAATATGTTATTATAAAGACTTTCCTTATTTAGAAGAATCTGATCCATGTTGTACACCAGCTATAATGGTTGAAAATCTATTTAGTAATCCACTACTTCGACCTTCTAATTCACTACTTCCACCTATCGACGCTTGTGTCAAAATAGAAAAAGGTATATATAATGTTTATATCCTTAATGAACAAAAACAATGGATACCAGCTAAATACAAATCCATAAGTCATGATGAGTTCATTGAGGATTTTACACTTGTATCAAAAATGATTAATGATGGTCCATTACAATCTTTTTGTCATCGTCGTTTACAATATCTTAAAACGAAACATGAACTACATACTTTACTTAATGAAGTTAAAGAATGGTCCGAAGCTAAAGACGCATCACATAGAGATTTTTATAATGTTCGAAAAGTTGATACACACATTCATGCAGCAGCAGCAATGCATCAAAAAAGTTTATTAAATTTTATGAAGAAAAAAATGGAAGTATCAAGTGATATGAAAGTTTATAAGAAACCAGATGGAACTATTTTGACATTAAAAGAAGTTTTTGATGAATTAAAACTCGATATTAATGATATAGATACTGATATACTTGGTGTTCATGCTGTAAGTAAATAATGGAAAATTTTCAACTAGGAAAGATGATTCATTAAGACTTTGACTAAGGATTATCTAAATGAAAATGCTAGTTTTTGTTTTTGGGAACAAAATATTTGGTCAGTAAGTGAAATAAATACAAAATCAGGAAATTGAGTGAATGGTCAGTTAGTGATGAATTAGGTTTGTTAATAAATTTAACAGTCAGTAAATAAAGTTTATTAACAGTTAAATAAATCAAAGGGCAATTATAGAAATTAATATGCGTTATAGTATGATTCATTTTTTTTCTTTCTTTTCGATAACGTTCAATTTTTCTGACTTTTCAGGTATTGTCAGAGGACAAGAATTTTTGTATATAGGTCAAAAAATGAAAGGTACCGTATTTCTTTGAAAGATACATCATTTGTCTTGGTTTTTCTATTGATTCCGAATCTTTATTTAGTTTGTAACTAAAAATCTTATTTGAATTCAAAAACCGTTGAATACCGCCTAAGGTATCTTTGATATAAATAAAAATCGGTTTTCTCAAGATAGGAAAGGAAATGAAAGAAAAAAGAAGGATACGTAAGTTTTTGTTTGATGATATGATGGGTTCAATGACATAAAATATTTGACTTTATCAATTATGTACAAAAACCAGATACGTTTACGAAATTGACCAATATGTGGTGCACTGGATCCGATTTGAAGTGTCACCACCAATAGAGTTTTGAGTTTAGAGTCGATTTAAGAACTTTTTTCTATTCCGTTTTTTATGCTGAATCTGAAAAAACTATTTCCAGAAGCAAAAACAAAGAATAAAGTACAAAGTTTTGCACATTTCGATAAAGGATGGGTTTTTTCGAAAATCTACATTTCTTGAGTATTTCGTATTATTCGACCGGAAGGAAGCATTTGCTAAAGCTAAAAAGTATTTTGTTTTCCTTGTCAGCAGCTCAAGCGCTATCAGATGATGTAAAAAAAAAACATAGAAAGAAAATTTTACGGAAAGTCTGAATTGCGTGCACTTTATAATAATTTAATTTTCATCTTCTTTCATTCTTTAAATGTCTATTTAATGTTATCTTGGCATTTCTTTTTTTTCATGTGGTATTTTTTAAAATTATTTCCTTTATGCTAAACTATTCTTTATTTTGATGAAAAAAAATTTCTACTGATAAAGTTTTTATTTTTTACTGACCGAATTTCTGTTTTTTACTAATATAAAACGTAGTTACTGCTAATTGCATACAATAAAGTGACCATTTTGCAGTTCAATGCTGCTAATTCTAATACTGATCATTAAAATCGTAGCCTTCTTTTTATAGTCCGTGATTATTTATATCAAAGATTAGTTTTGTGTTTGTGTTACAAAATTATTCGATGATTTTGCTTTATGTATACATGTTAAGTAGTAATGAAGCTAATATATTTAAAAAAATAGAGTTCCTGTAGAGATTTAATGGTGCCATTGACTTTATAATATAAGCTAGTTTTGAAAGACTCCTTGCGAATTCCTATGAAGACATTTTTTTACTATGCATTATTAGTTCATAAGCTTAAAACTGTTCAAATTTAAGCTATATTTATTCGTATTATCTGAGTATGCAAATCTCAATCCAGCATAGATTTGTTATCAATGGTAAACAATAAAAAACTGTTTAAAGCATGTTTGTTTGTTTTTTTCTTTCATAGCGTAAATAATGTGTCTGTATAGTGATGACAACATTCTACATTATAGATAAAGACATCATTCAATCATTATTGAGTCTATGAAATGATAATAAACAACAAAAAGTAAGATAGTTAATAAGTAATTATTATCTTTGGAACTCTTTTTTCACGAAAAACTTTAGTAATCAATGTTTCAAATGTGTTCTTAAACGAATAGAATGAATTGATTTAGTCTATTTAAAAGTTTCATCAGGAAAAATAACAAGAAAATTTGTCATCTATAGACAAAAGAAACTCTTTGAAGCAATTTCCTTGTGTCTAGAATGATAATAATAATAAAAAAGAACTTATCTTTCTTAGGATCGAAATACATTTCAACGTTTCGATCGTTTCAATGCAAATTATAATCCTGTTGGCAATATGATGTTACGGTAAACTGGATAATTCTATTTATTTTATCTATTAAGATTTGATTTTGTTTTTGTAGAGAAATTTTTATGAAAACTGATAATTATATTGATGGTGTATTTTTTGCTGAACTATTACAAGTATTACATTCTCTTTCTCTTTGCACAAACAAAAACAAAAGTTATCTATATTTTTTCTTTTTCAAGGAAGTTAACGCTAATTTAGAAGTGAGTAAATATCAACACGCAGAACTGCGTTTGTCAATTCTAGGTAAAAGTATCGATGAATGGGATAAATTAGCTACATGGTTTTTAAAAAATAAAATGCATTCAACTAATGCTAGTTATATGATACAAATACCACGTATTTTGTATGTTTTATTAATAAAAAAATGTTTACAGTTTAGAAGAAAAATAAAGATTTAAATTCTTTTTTTAGTAATGTTCATCATGCAAGCGGCAAAATAAAAAATTTTCAAGAACTTTTAACAAATCTTTTTCAACCATTATTTGATGCAACTATCAATCCTGAATCACATCCAGATTTATTCCGTTTTATGATTTTTTTCACTGGCTTTGATTCAGTTGATGATGAATCAAAACCTGAAAAATTGCTAATTGCAAGTAATGCGGTGTGTCCGGATCAATGGAATACAAATGAAAATCCACCTTATGCTTATTATTTAGTATAAAATTTCTAATAATATTTTGTTTTTCTTTATTTTTTGAATATTTTCTAGTTTTATATGTATGCAAATATTCTTACACTTAATCAACTTCGAAGGTTAAAAATCGAATAAATTCTTTTTTATATGAAATAAAAAGTTCTTTATTATTTTTAGATCACGTGGTTTAAATACGTATCAATTTCGTCCACATTGTGGTGAAGCTGGTGATGTATCACATCTTTCTGCAGCATATATCCTTGCAGAAAATATTTCTCATGGTCTTGTTTTACGCCAAGTATTTTGTTTTGTTTTTGTTTTTTACAATATTGAAATGATTATATTTTGATATTTATATTAGTCATCTGTATTACAATATTTATATTTTTTATGTCAAATTGGTATAGCTATGTCACCATTAAGTAATAATTCATTATTTCTTAGTTACAATCAAAATCCATTTTTGGAATATTTTCAACGTGGTCTTTGTGTTTCATTATCAACAGATGATCCACTACAATTTCATTTTACTAAGGTTATAATATTTTTCGAAATTTTCTGATTGAATTTATTGATTATGAGCAATTTCTTTAAAATCATAATTTCAAGTTCGCATTTAATACATAGGATTTCCTAATCGAACATTTTATAAGCAAGATCTTAAAAAGATACTGTGTATGTAAAACATGTTGAATGCATCGGATACATCGATATCTAAAATCTTGTCGAGATCATGGAGAAGATATCATTTACTATTACCTTCTCATAAGATCTTCAGTAAAAGAGCGACATCATTAGTGTTTACATACTGACTCGTCATTCACCGTTTTCTTACGCGTACAGATTCATGTATAAACAGCGTGATTGAACATGCAAATAATTTTTTTAAAAGTATTTCTCGAGTGTTGATTATTCGAGAACATGCTGATCATCATCAATCATCGATAGAAGACGCCTGAAGCAGCTTGATGACGATAAAGCCATATCAAGGACAGTCAGATTTCAAGATCTGACTTGCTTCAATTATGTACAATAGGAATAGTTAAAATAAAAAAAGCAAATTGAAATGTCATAATACGGTTTTGTTGAAAAAAATAATGAATGCGCTATATGATAGGTTCGAATCATGGTTTCACAATATACGCATCACGTATTGTGTCACAAATCGCGATATATGAAACACATTTAATCAGAATATGTACCCAAGATTCTATAAATTTCTAACCAAGATCTTACATATCTCTACTCAAGGTCTAATTCAAGATCTGTTAATATTTCTGTACCTTGTTTACAAGATGTTCGACTAGGATTGTCTTATCTGTCCAATTTAATAGCATTGTCGCATAGTTTCATTCATGAAAAATCAAATAGTTTTGTTTTTTGTTTTTTCTTCTGATGATGAAAACAACTGAACTAACAAGCATGCTTTAAATTCATATGATAACCACCAAGAATCTAACAAAACTCTGCATTTCATGTTAGGGATAAAACTTGAAATGCGTCCGAATCGAATCTTCCATATGTATTGAGTTAACTTGTTTATCTCGCAAAGAACAAATAGTCATAAAGATGATAGAAAATTTTTAGGAACCATTAATGGAAGAATATTCAATTGCCGCTCAAATATGGAGATTATCATCGATTGATATGTGTGAATTAGCACGAAATTCGGTTTTAATGAGTGGTCACTCGGATCAAGTAAGATATTACAAGTTTATATGATCTTTCTTCAAATTCATTTTTTTATGATTCAGATTAAAAAAGCTTGGCTTGGACAACAATATAAAGAACCTGGTGTTTCTGGTAATAATATTCGTCTTACAAATGTACCGAATATGCGAATAGCTTATCGATATGAAGTACTTTGTGAAGAACTTCATTTACTTAAACTTGCCTTTCATAATCGACACGAGGTAATTTTGTTTTGTTTTATATAAAGAATAAAACAACCATATAATTTTATTTTTTTTTTCAAGATTTTACAGAAAAAATAGCCATAGATTAATCTTAATCAATTCTCATTGAAACTATTACTATCAAAAGAACCCAAAATAACCTAGTAAGATAAAAAGGAAAACCTTATTATCTATGGGAATATCTATTATTTACTAAAAATTGTGATCGCTACTACATATCCACATGGGTGAATAATTCAATAATTATGATCAGTTCTGATAACCAAATAGGGATTTTAATTTAGGACTTTTGCCTTAAATGTAAGATATTTCATACAAATCATAATTGAATAGTAAGTATGTCAGTATTACGATAAAGACAGAAAAAATCCGAGCAAACTGAAATCTTTAAGAAAAGAAATAAACCTATATTTTTGGTTGTCAAACTCGCAAATTTTCATATGAAAAAAAAAACTGAAACAAATAGTCTCGTAAAAAAGAAACAGTTAAATCATTGAAACTAATACAAAAAACTAATTTTCATTCGTTAAATGTTGCCCATATAACATCATATATAAAGTTTATATAGCTACATCGTTACAAGAATATTTATTAACAAATAACAAATTAAAAAGAGAGGATCGACAAACAAATAAACTAAATATGAAAATTCTTTCATTCTCTAAGATACTCGTAACTAGAACTAAAAAGAAATCATTTATAGACAATTTCTCAATGTTTTCAACAGAGAAAAACTCAAAGAAGAGTATAGAGGTATATCTCGTTAAGTGATATTTATCTTCCTTGCATCGTATGCAGTAACATAGAGAAGATTATTTTCAAAAAATGTGCTGTACAGACACTTCGATTTCACACAAGAAATGAAATATGAATTTTAAATATATACGTTAGTAAATAGAGAGAATGAATATAAATAATTTCTGGTGACTAGACTGTATCCACCTATGCTATGGTTGTCGCTACAGTACTTGATTTCAATGTTAAAAGTTTGTCAGCACGATCGAAGATGGTATTCAGTTATGATATGTATGGCATATCTTATATTGGAAACAGAATCCCTAATTTGAAAAATGCCAATTTGGTCACCAGAATTGATCATAATTGTTGAATTATCTACAAATGTATATATTATGTAGGAATGAATGTGTAGATGACAATCTATAGTAAATGGTAGTCAACCATCGATTAGTGCACATGTTTCATGTTGTTACTTTAAAATATTTGTATGATATAAAATCAATTATGTTGTCTTTTTATTCTAGCTCACAATAAACATAAATTGCTGGCTAAACAATAAGAATTAATTGGCAATTCAATATTTTAGAATCTTAGTAGTTTCTTTTTGCTAAAATATTTTCTCATTTTGCTAACAATTATTTTATTTTATTTTATTCTAATAAAATATTAATAAGTGTGATGTCATCATTTATCAAACAAGTATTATAATAAAAAAGTACCTTAACCCCAGTGAAAAATATTTCTAAAAATAACGGTTGAGAATGCGTTCCAAAAAATTTAAAGCTCTTTTTTTAAGAAAAGAAAACGTTCCGAAAAAAAATGGGAAGCATTCTAAAATGGAACGATCTAGAACGCATTCTATCACTTTTGGAATGCTTTCTCTTCTTGACAGAAGGTAGCTTTCTTGATCATACGGCTGATCATTAATGGATGAATCTGTAATTCGTCAAGAGACCATTTCGGGGGTAACTCGACGAACTTGATTGAATGGCGTGCTCCAAATCGTTGTAACTCAAACCGTTATTAAAATCATGTTTTTTCTAAATCAGACCTAGCATCCCCAAAGAACAACTAACCGAAGGTTCCACCATTTCTCACATCAGTTTCAACCTGCTTTGCTTCAGATCTTTGATTTTTGAATCGAAATATAGTTTAATTCCAAAAGAAAGTATTTATCACTTAGAAGAATTCATTCTTTTAATGCTTCTCTAGAGAACATAAAAGAAAACAATCTTATTTCGATGGAGTGCTATCTGTACCGTTTCGAAAGAGAATGAACTAGAATGGGTTCTATCGGTTTAAGAATGGTTCGGAATGCCTTCCCTTCAAATAGAGAACAATTTCTCAATAGAAAAGAAAGCATCCCGTCTTATTATGGAACAGCAAAGAACGAGTTCCTTCAGACTGAGAGTGTTTCTTCTTGAACATGAACGCATTCTTTACATAGGAAAAAGGTACCCATATTTTTATGAAACCATTCTGGTTCATTTTTTTTCGAAATATTTTTCACTGGGAACGTTCTTCATACTCGTTGTTCTTCTCTATTTTTTCATAGTAATACCAAAAAATACATCAGTGAACTTCATGTGACGTTTTTAGATAGAGTAGACGCAGCTCGAGAGCTGTTATCCTAATACTTTATTAGTGTAAGTACAATCGTGTGTCTACTGTATTTTTCCCGCTCCTTATATACTATTTCTTAGCATAGAAGGACCTTGAAGAATACAGTAAACACAATACAGAAAAATATGGGTTTAAGGACAAATACAAAGGTTAGAACGATTTTGGTTAACACTATGAAAGAACGACACGTCGAGAGTATGGTTCCAAAGTACAGGTACGAGAGATAGGCGTAGCGGATAGAAAAGATGTCGTGGTTATTCCTTTTATGGATAAAACTATGTACGAGGCGAGGATACATTAAGCGTGACATTCCAAAGTACAAATAGAAGAAGAACGAACAGGAAAGGGTATTGCGGCTATCTCTATTATGCACGAGACAAGCCCATGTCGTGAAAATCGGGGCAATTTTGCCGATTATCGGAAAAAAACAGGCGTAAAATCGTGATTAATCGTATTTGCTTAAGAAATCGGCGATAAAATCAGATTTTATCGCGATATATACAAGAGAATCGATTAATTGTTATATCGGGAAAAATCAGTTTGATTAATCGGAATTGATCGTGATTAATCGGAATTAA
Source organism: Rotaria sp. Silwood1 (assembly GCA_905250075.1). NCBI lineage: Eukaryota > Metazoa > Rotifera > Eurotatoria > Philodinida > Philodinidae > Rotaria > Rotaria sp. Silwood1. Next base: position 34,998 of record CAJNOP010001061.1, read on the forward strand.
TCGTGGTTAATCGAACTTTTTTTTTTTTATTCAGGTGTATATTTTTTTTATTAAATAAACAAAATTAAATTTATAATTATACAAAAAAGAAATATAAATACATCAGATTTTGGCTTCACAACTACAGTCATAATAAGATAAATGAAATTGAATTATTACATTTAATGTTAGTACCACAAGAACGGCTATCGAGAATATTAACCAACGTCTCAAAACCAATGCTATTTTGAGTAGTGTTTACAGAGGAGCTATTGATGATTTTCATAAAATAACTAAAATCGTACAAGTTGTTTCTGCTCTATGTAATATGAACTTGAATAAACTTAAGATTTATATAATATTTGTTAAAAAATTTGTAAAATAAAGTAGTTGTTGGTACTTTAATTATGCCTTTCTTTACCTATTCTCATTCATTGAGAAATTATTTCAATTTCGTCTAGTCCAAATTAGCATTGTAATTTCGTCTGGACGAAGTCTTAATTAGGCTGAATTCTAATTTAGGTCATAACATATATATTTCATTTATCTCATCAAAATAGTTTATTTTTTTAGATGTTTAACTCTCAAATACCATGTACTAGTCGAGCAAGCCGACTACTACAGCAACGTTTGAAAAAAAAACAAGCAGCCTCAAATATCTTAAATAAGGTTGAGTCTTATGGTATATCATCTGACGATGACTGTTTGGGAACCAATGCTTGAGTGTATTAAATCACGACGACGAAATACAAAAAAAAATAGCAACACGTGCTAAACCGGGTATGTCTTTCCAAATCCTAATATATATTTCAATGATTCATTTTTATAGGTGACAATATTGGTGATAATAATAATGAAAATCAATTACCATCTTTACCACCATCAATTCCACAAAATATCAACAATGCAGAAACACATGAACATTTCTAATTAATATTCTTATTGAAAAACTTTGCATGAGATATTATTTTGTTATATTTATTGTACCAATTGTAATTGATCTGATTTCCCTCTCTGATTTCTACTTCTATTTTTTTCTAAATAAAAGCTAATTAAAAAAAAATGAATACATGTAGTCGATCTAAAGCAAAATCGCTGATTCGTCGGGATTATATGAGGTACGATCGACGATAATACCACGGTTGTTATATGAAAAATCGGTAAATAAATCGCTATTTATCGTAAAAATTGCTGAAATTATCGTAAAAGAACGGCGATTAATCGTGATTATATGAGGTACGATCAACGATAATACCACGGCTGATATATAAAAAATCGGTGATAAATCGCGAGTTATCGTAAAAATCGCTGAAATTATCGTAAAAAATCGGCGATTAATCGTGATTTAGTGCACGATTATCGTTTCGATAAATCGCGATAAATCGCTGATTTTTTCCCGATTTCAAGGACATGGGAGGACAAACTAGTAATAGAAGTGTAGATAGATAATAGATAGAGAAGCGCATCGCACTTGTTTCAATCGAGGAGAAGCAACAACTTACACATTATGCTCGGTTGTTACACTTGATAATGCGTGAGAGATGGGTCGAATATAGAATGTAGCTTCTCTTTCTAATGATATCGACAGATATGTAGGTATGTGACTTTTTTCTATAGTCACACCTCAAGCTCACACTCACATCCACATGCTAATAGAAATTTAGCTGACCAATGGTTTGAATTTAATTTCAACTGAAAATGTTAGATTTAATAACATACTAATTCAAGAGATACATTACAAATGTAGATGAAGATCTTCAATCAACTGTTGGTATCAAAAGTACTTTCTGCACCAAGCACAGTTTCATAAAGTTTGGTTATTGCAATTGTTGATCGAACAATAGAGAACATACAACTTGAAAAAAACATCTTCTAGTTCCTCAATTTGACCAATGGTTCCGTTGACTATACGAGCTTGTATGAATCGATGTTTAATCAGGTTTTTAAACTGTGAAGCTGATAACTGATCACGCATAAGAGAATGCATATTAATCAAGTATTGACGATCGCTGATGACCATTTTTGTTTGATTGATCTGAGGCTAATGCTATATTTTTTCATGAATATACTTCCATGAACGAAATAAAGATCTTGCGGCTCAATATAAACAGTTGATCATTCAGGAACAATCGATAGTAGACTGTTTTAATTTGAAAATACTGCCTTTAATTTGTTTAAGTCAGCTTCTAATTTCCATAAATCGAGGAAACGAAGAAATTTTCTACCAACCAAAGGACAGAAAACTTCATTTAAAAAAGTACGATGATTCTCATCAGTATTTTTTCCAGATTTTGATACTCTTATTACGACATTTGGTAGTACAAATAGATTTTTCTGTACTCTTCTAATGAACTCATTTTGCTTCTCATGAAGAATAAGAAAGAATTTTTCAAATAAACGATCGACAGCTGATGTTGAAGGTTGTAATGTGTACGTGTGAGCTATGTTGTTTTTCTTTTCAAAGCTGCGGCTGTGGTTCTATCACCGGTGAAAGAGTTCTTGGTGCGATGTATTCTTGTTTAAATGAACAATGAGGGTGTGAGCGTGGGCTGTGGGTGTAAGGTGTGAGCGCGGATGTGGGTGTGTTCGTGTGAGTATGTGGGTGTAGGTGTGAGTGTGGGGTGTGGATGTGGGGTGTGGGTGTGGATGTGAGAATGTGGGTGTGAGTGTAGGTGTGGAGTGTGGATGTGGGTGTGGGTGTGGGGTGTGGGTGGGTGGTGGTTGTGGGTGTTCAAGATTTCTTTGAATTATTTTAAGACTTAATTTTGTTTTTTCTTTGAAGAGTTTTAGATTGAGATTTCGATTTGCCGTTTCGGAGGGAATCCAAAGGTCGAATGGAGCCGGAAGGAGTCCATTCGATAGAGCTTGGCGAGTTCTATTTTGATATACCATTTTCAGTTTTTGGTATAACCTGTCGACGGATCCAGATGCCAGATACTGAGAAAATCCGGATCCTGAGCGAGATTTGCCATAGTGAAAGAGATCCAAAGGTCAAATCGAGCCAGAAATGGGTCCATTCGATAGAGCTTGACGAGTTCTATCTTGGTATACCATTTTCTCGTTTTGGTATAACCTATAGGCGAATCCAGGTGCGAAATACGGCGAAAACCAAGTTCAGACCAAGATTTGCCATTTCAGAGGAGATCCAAGCATTATATCGAGTCGGAAAGGTGTCCATTCGATAGAGCTCGTCGAGTTCTATCTTGGTATAGTATTTTCTCGTTTTGGTATAACCTATAGGGGAATTGTAATTCGCTATACGGAAAATGCTTGTTGTTTTGCTTATTTTTTGATCAGTATTTTGGGGATTTTTCCATGAAGCGGAGGTCCTGGGAAAAAGTAAATAGTGGATTCGATAGATCTCGTTGAGATCTATCTTGATATAGCGTTTTCACCGTTTGGTATAACCTACAGACGAATCCAGTTACGGAATACTCGAAGCCAGTTCCAAGATATGCTACGTCGACAAATTGGTCTTGATGCAGCAGTTAATCCTGATAGTAATGAAGAAAAGATCAAAGCAAATAACCCAGCAGTGTCACATATCCAAGATTTTGGAGAGGCCACCACGTCTCCCGCGGGAGATGCCGCATCTCGCGCGAGAGATATGGGTGTGAGTGTGGGGAATGCGCATCTCTAAAGGAGATCTTACATCTCCAGTGGTGAATGACTCGATCTCTCGAGTGTGGGTGTCGCGTCTCCCGCTGAAGACGCAGCATCTCCCACGGGAGATGTGGTGGCATCTCCAAAATCTTGTATATGTGACAATACTCTAGTATATGATACATATTGCTCTTATCTATATGTTCTTATTCCATTGCTCTTCTGTATTTGTTCTCTCCTTGGTCTCATCATCTTTCTTGTCATCGTCTCTTATTCTACTCGTGTATACAAATGTGTCCTTCATATGTAAACGATACGATTGTACGTTAATCGTTATTGCGTCATACGACTCTAATAGGCACATCTTCTCAATGTCATTGGACCAACAAGGTTGACATAAGAAGATGGACGTCCTTTCAACAACAACTATTGACCAATCTTGTAATGTGGAATATTCTGTTATATCTTTCCTCTTTTCCTTCTCCCTTTTGTATTGTACCATCTATTCTCTCTCTTTTCTTCCATCTCTCTCTCTCATATATAAGCTCATGTTGTGTATTAGATTGTTACATTTGGATGCAGTGTACAGTCGAATAAACAGCATGCCCACAATGGGATCAAAGATATTTAATGTGCCTCTCCATTTGTCAATAACGGAAATATATATATATATTTTTCGTTACATCTAATGTTTTGGTTTTGTGTGAAATAACTGAGAAAAGCCCATTTAAATTGAGTAAAATGTAGCTTTCTTTATTATAGGTTGTTGCATATCTGGATCCGCTCACACTTTCAGATATATCCGTTGAAGGAATAAATGAACCTGAATCAATGTTGATGCATTAAACAAATGATATTTCTAATTCAAAAAAATCAATAACAACCATTTCATCAGAACATGTACAATCACAATCAGCATCGTCATCATCTTCATCAATCAATTCATCCAAACCATCGAAATTATCAACAATTAATGGATTTCGAATGCTATGCCGTTCGTCGTCAGCTGATGCTGAAACTGCACCAAAACAAAAACAAAAAGCAAAACCATTTACTTTAAAACAAGAATTTAGTTTATATATATCCACATCTACAAGTATATCTTCCAAATATTTTCAAACATATTGGGACGCAAATAAAACTCGTCTTCCGACTTTAGCATCTTATGCACCGCGATATAATTGAGCACCATCAACATTAGCTGCTTCTGAATCAGCTTTTTCAGTTGCAGGTGATATTGATAGAAAGCAACGAGCATCATTGTCAACAACCACCTTACGGTATCTGATGTTATTAAAACAATAAAATGATATTTAGGAACATATACATTTAAAAGACTCTTTCTTTTCTTATATTCGTGATAGTCAACGGTTTATCATTGAATAAGAAAAAAAGATTTTATTAATGAACTAGCAAAAAGAAAATGCTGTTTCGTAAAACAACACTATTTTGTATCATATTTATTCGAAAACAAAAATTTCACTACTCAAAATAGAGAATAATAAAAAAGAATTTTTTCATCAGGTTTTGTCAACATACGAATGCAGTGATATCTATATGATCTGTATTTTTCTTACCCAGGGTACACAACAATATATGATACGTATTTTAAAAGTCTTAAAGAATATCACAAACGGATATTAGTATAAGAGTCAGTCTCAGAAGAATCATATCGATAGCAAATAATAATTCCATTAAACATTCACCCATTCTAAAACAATAAATACGACTATAAACATTTTTTCCGACACTTTACTGATTGTGTATTACGGCTTGTTTTGGACAAAAAATACTACAGTATAAAATATTTTTTTAATTGACACCGTCTACTGTTAATAACAGTGGTTTCTTTATTTTGTTGCAATTTACAAAAGTCATTCTTTATTCTTTATTTTAATTTTATTTTTAAAAATAAAGATTATCTTTATCTTTATTTTATAAATATAAAGATTTACTTTAGTTTATTCTTTATTACAACGAAACATAAAAATAAAGTAACACCCCTAATTATTTCACACTCATTGAGTTATACGTTCAAATTAAAATATATCTTTCTCTAGTTTCTACAAGTCAAAGATAGAAATTATTTCAACATATTGTTTAAAATATATTTTAGTAGTAGGTGAAAAGAGATAATAATTTTGTGTTTTTTTTCTTTTCTATAATAAATCAATAATCACATATATTTTTTTTTTATTTTTTTTTCTTTAATAAATCTATAAACATATATACATATATGTATGTATTTGAATTTTTTTTCTACTATTAATCAATAAACATATTTTTTTATTTCTTTCTTTTCTACCATAAACGAATAAACATAGATGTATATTTTTTTATTTGTTTTCTAGAGTAGATCAATAGACATATCCATACATATGTTTCTTGTTCTCTACAATAGTCTATAAATATAGACATATTTTTTTATTGGCTTTCCTTAATTGATCAATAAACATACATATATATGTCGTTTTTTATCTGTTTTCTACAATAAATCAACAAACATATCGGCATTTTTAAAATGTATTTTCTATAATAAATCAACAAATATACTGACATTTTTTAAATGTGTTTTCTACAACAAATCAATGTGTATATATATGTATATTTTTGAATGCCTTCCTTTCTAAAATAAATAAATAAGCATAGGCATTTCTTTTATTTGTTTTTTTTACAATCGATCGAGAAATATATATACATTTTTTTATAATCTTTTTTCTACAATAAATCAATAATCATATATATATATGTCGAAGTTAACTTTAAATATTTTAAAGACAACTAGTTGAGTTTAAAATATTTAAAGATCACCTGTGACATATATACAAACATATATTGGCTTCTTATTTCTTTTCTAGAATAAACTAATAAACGTATATATTTATATGAAGTAGCTGTGCACGCCTGAGTAAACATGATCAGTCAACTAAAATATATCCCGGTATGTATAATTAAATAATTAATAAATATAGACTTATATTATACTGAAGTATTTCCTTCATAATCATTTTAATCAAAATTTATTAATGGATTAACAATTTTACTCTATTCATTCTTTATTAAATTGGAATACAGAGTAGAGTTATAAAGTATTAGAATTAAGGAAATATAAGAGACTGATAATTCGAATAGGAGTCGGCCGATTTATAAATATTTCTAGAACTTATTGTAATGCATTTTTTAAGGAAATAGTTGTTTTTTTTTGTTTTGTTTTCAATACAGTTAAAATTTATGTAAAAAAAATCATTTACAAAAGAAGAATCATCAATTTTTTTACATCCATTTCCAATTTTATCTCTAATATTGACAGTCTTTTTTTAATGTTGAAAGAATTTTAGTTTATAGTCTTGTTTTGATTCTTCTTCTCTTCTAGTGAAGATAAATCAATAAGTCTTAATAAAATGATATTATCCAGATAAAAGACTAATTGAAATTTTATGTTTTCTACGTTCGTATTTAGGAATCTAGTTAATTAAGATAAAGTAAAATTTTTCGTTCTAAAATTTATCAATAGAGAAAGAAAAAAGGCATAATCAATAGGACAAGAAAATCTCTGCAATACATATAGTTTTTTATCCGCTATATTCAAAGTAATTAAATGTAACCATGT
>CAJNOP010001061.1:42289-56278 GCA_905250075.1 Rotaria sp. Silwood1
CTCAATATTTGACATTATTTGAAGTGAATGCAAATAAGCAAAAATAGAACAAAGAACTAACTTTATTTAATAGAACATGATTAATGGTAAGCTTACTAATCTGAACTATTTATACATTGAGTTCAGTGAATAAATCACCTTATGCATTTGAAAGAGTTTTCATCTAGGTGAACGATACCATCAATATCTTCAAAGATTGAGAAAATCTAAAGATGACTTTAACACCATGTATTTAATTATGAGTTAATGAGTACATTGGAGAAGAATAGTAAGAGCGATACAGAGAGACTAGAAATGATGAAGTGTTCAGTTGTCGAATTAGATTTCAGGCTATTTTATTTTTTTAACGAGTGTTTATTTCGAAATCATTACAAGTTCTTTGTGTTTGACATTTGTTCACAAGAATCAATGAAAATTAGAAAAGTTCATTACTTCTTTTGCCATTCGTTTTGTTCAATCTTTGCCAATAGAAAAAAAAAGTTTCATTAATTTTTTCATGTATATTTTTCATCATTGAATGTCATGTATCAGAAAAAAAACGGATTCATCTACTGTAAAATACTGATTAAAGTCGATTTGACTACCTTCATAGCCGAAAATTAAACATTCTGATAAAAAAACATCTGTCTTTTCTGATGGTCAAAAATATTTGTACTGTCTAAATAAATAGTTATCAAACTAATCTTCTAAGTCTCGATAATTGAACATTATTATTTATCTTTTTTTAAATATATTCAATGATAAAACTCTCTTTCGAAAGACATTGAAAAAGAGTATTAAAGCAAAAAGTACGACTGGAATAGATTTATAAAGTGATATTCATTTTTTTTTGAGCTCTTTCCGCACTGATTTATGCTACAATTAAAAAAAAAAATCTTATGATGATTATATTGTATATGCATGTCAATGTGATAATGTGAAAACCGTTTTTTGAAAAAAAACATCTTTCTCATGTTTAGAAAAAATGCTACATTGCACAACAAGCCTTTTTAAATCTAATTTGAGTTTCTTTTTTAATATTCTGGACTCATCTTCTTCATTTCTATATTTGCACATGAATTTATTTATCAAATGAAGATTATATTGAGATAACTTTTATTCATTTTCTTTTCAAAAAAGAAGTCTTCTTCACTGTACAATAGAATTGATATATTAATAGACCTGTCTCTAGAGATAACATCTTGTAGAATTCTTTATGAACCTTTGGAGCCTTTCCAGCTGGAAAAGTTCGTACGAGATCTAAACATGCAATTGGACGGGCTGCAAATTCAGCTCAATCTCTTGTTTTTTAATTAGGCTTTTTCTGCTTCAATTTTAAGTAAAGATACTTTGTTACTGAGAGTGTACAATTTATTAGATGATAAACAATTGTTTCTCAAACAAAAGCTAGGTAACACAATGCATGTGACACCATTCCGCAAAGGCTAAAAATCAATGGAGAAACTAACAAGTCTCATTGAAATATATTTTTGGCGACCTCCAACGAGAAGATGTTTACTGAACGCTGACAAATCTAAGTCTTTGTATACTTCTGGAAACGTCATTAGACTACTGGTTAGCAAGTGCATTGGAGTTTCTTACGACAGATCAACGATTCCTAATTCTATCGACCGTCTTTGAAGACTTTTAATACTTTTTTTTATATTATGTACTTTCTTTCGTCGACATAGAGCCATACTTGCTAATGTTACATGGAATATATATAGAGTTGGGAAAATTGTTGATAAAGTAACATAAATGATATATCATCCTTAGTTAAATGCAAACCTTTTACCTGGAAGTGATTTTTATCTTTTATCTATTAACTAATTGACAATATCGATCATTATTTACTACTTACCAGGAATAGTAAGTGGAATATGACACCCCTCCTTGTAAGGCTTCTCTCTGACAATATATTTTGTACGCATTTGAAAATTTTTCAGATATGATTAACATAAAGAAAATATTATTCATCTTAGGGTTTTTTTTTATTATATTTAAATTATACCAGAAAAGTCAAAATCGATACTTTCAATATTTTCTTAAACCTGAAACAATTGTCAATCTAACATCATTAATGGTGCCCTTAACACACATGGAACGAAATTCAACATTTTACTGTTCGGAGATTACTCTTCAAACTAGATATAAATTAGAATTTCAACAACTTGAACATTATGATTTAAGTCAATCATATGAACAACCACTAATGAGTAAGCGTTTACAGCGATATAACGAGTCATCATTACCACAACTACCTTATTTCTATTCTTTGTGGAAAAATTCATCGATTCTTCCACGTTTAATGACACCATGCGAACATCAAGTATATATTCACTTAATGGAAACATTTGATGAAATATGTCGAAAAAACAATATAGAATATATGATTACTTATGGTGTTTTATTAGGATCATACAGAAACCACGGTAAGATCTTTGATGATTTTCAAACTCTATTTATATAATAGTTTTCGCAGCATATACTACTTTTTTTTAAATAATTTTAATAGAAAGACTAGCTAGCTAATTTTTTTCATCTGAAAGTTGTTTTGATACTTATCATGATGATAAAACCTATTTCATAAGCTTATTTATATTTTTAATTTTTCAATAATCATATATATCATACCATCTTTTACACGATAGAATGTTCATCGTTTAACTTGAGTCCAAATTCGATAAGTTCAAAAAAAAAAATTTGGAATTCTAAGGTACCTAATTTTAACATTTTTCTTCCAGAGAAGTTATTACTCATATAGGGAGTCATCGATTTCTACAATGATACTAATTATAAAACTGCAAATATATTTGCCAGTTGTACTCGACTTCAACTACTTGCACTACATGTTTTAATTTCTTCATTGACTTTTTCAGTTTAACTTTAATATTGTAACTAGTTTGAAGATTAATCTTGTTTTAATCATGATTCATGAAACTGTACAAAAAAAGGTATAAAATCTATTACATACTATTGATTCTTTTTTATGATTAATTAATTTCGACCGGTATTATGTATACCAAGAACAATTCTAAAATAGATCAAACTACTAAATATAGAAAAATAAAGAATCTTAAAATTTTTCATAGTTTTAGAAGATTTTGCTCGATAAGTTATCAAATTACAGTTTTTCGGGTTGAGTTGTTCTTTATCCGACAGACTAAAGCTTATGAGCTGTAAGATTTACAACTTTCTATCAATGTAAACAAATTAGTCTAATCATTTCAAGGAAGTCAGATATCCTGAGATAAATTTGTTTTCCATAAGCCGAAACTATAGATATGTCGATGCTGTTTTATTTAATAGGAGACTTTATACTTGTGTTAATCCTTTGCATATGTTAATTACTTTTCTTTGATTTAAACAAGTCATTAGAGCTACAAAAATATTTAACTATTCTATCATTAACTTATCGACAATACAAACTTATGTTTTTTGTTCATTTTCATCAATCTGCAATCTACTTTCAATACATCAAATAATAACTAACATTTGTTGTTTTTTTTTTCAAAAAAAAAAAAAACTATTCAAAAGACACAATCAACATTTTTCTCTCTTTTCTTCATATGATTTTTGAATTATATGTCTTTGAAAAGTATCAAGAAAATTTTAACAAAGATTGAATATCTATAATTTTTTTCTTTTTTTCTTTTTACTAAGACATATTACCATATGATGATGATGTCGATGTATTTATTCACGTTAAGTATTATTCACGTTTATCAAAAATTAACAAATTATATAATAATACGGGTTGGAAATTTTACCTCCATTCACCTAGAAATATGAAATTTTATTTTCGTGCGTCTCCATCAGCTGGAATTTATAAATGGAAATGGCCATTTATTGGTATTATTTTTTATACAGATAATAGTACACATATTAAATCACATATCTACATTAGAAAAGATATATTATTTCCATTAGTGTTACGTCCAATCGCTGGTCTTTGGTTACCTGGACCTCGTAGTGTTCAGAAATTTTTCGAAAAAATATCAAAATATTATTATTCTAATTTTTCGATCGATAAAAAATGTTATTCACAAGCATATTCGCATCGAGAAGAGAGAAAAAAATATACAAAGAAAACTGTTCTTTGTAAGAAACTACATAATGTTTATCCATATATTCGACGAACATGTGAAGGAGAATACTGTCATGAGCATTTTATGTTGAATAACGAAACAACATTGTATGTGCTGAAAATGATTAAAGATTAATAAAAAAAGAATGGCTCTGTCAATCCAAAAGACGGCGGATGGTTTGTTCAAAAATCGGCCCGAAATGAAAATTTCTTCAGAAATCAGCTCTATCTTAAAAAAAAAAGCTTCTTCATTCACTGCTTAACTACTCTTGAATCACATGAACAACTTTTCTGAATGCTGCACAGATCATTCTCTCATATTTCTATCTGTGATAATCTATTGAAGCGTCAACAAATACAACTTTTTACAATGTAATATCGGCATATTGTCAAGATAGACTGGGGGTGGGGTGGGGTGGGATGGAGGCATAATGATCTAAAAAAGATATCAAAACATTACCACAACGCTATGAACAAGGCATCATTCCTTTACACCTTCTGCCCATAGGTTATTCACAATAGCTCATAGAGCCAGATTCAATATTTCACAGAAGTGAGCACATTTGGTGAGCCCAAAACGAATGTCCAAAGAAGAATGAATAATTGGTCTCTCGAAATATTTTCAGAGACGACGTTAGAAAAACCATCTGTGCTAGGTGTAAAATACATATTCCCACATTTGCTTTAAAGGTTTGTACCGAATCAAAAATGCACGAATCACGATGGTAAGATTGTGGCTTGAGGGCTTTCAAATTAGTTTAATGGGAACGTGTGAATTACTGCGACTATCGAGTTTGACCTTACAGGAATCGTCGCATTCTACGATATATTGCACGCCTATCGAGATTATAACTTGTACGCCCAAATTCTTGCTAAAAGTGAGCTTATACTGATGGCAAATCTTTGATCTCATTAGAAAATTCGAGTCCCAACGGTATACGACTTCAAAGAATACTTCTAATGCAAATCCAAGCTCAGAATTCGAAATACTTTTAAATCACCGTGACAAAATAGAACTTCGTTTCTTATTTGAGAAATAAATATTTTCAGAAGCTCATGAATAAAAAAAGAATTTGTTGGGTATTCGTAGTTTATGAGAACACCACAAACACCCAACTTTGTAAAATTGCATATAAGTCATCCTTACGAACACTCACTTTCTATGAATCATAAGGAATTGCGAGATAAACTAATTCATCTATCATTTTTATTTTTTTTATTTTTGCACAAAAATACAGTGAAGCTTTCGATCTCTAACAAGAGGTCATTTTCAACACTAAAGTTACATGAAAGAAATTTGTACATTATATAGGACAATTTCTGCTAATTGTTTTTGTTGATTTGGCTCTTTTCTTCTAATTATTTTCAAACATTGCACTGCGAAGGGGAGAAGTGGTGTCATCGCAGTGCAATGTTTCTCCCCTTCGCTTGATAAATTTAATTGAATATCATTACTTCGTGGGATATTGTATTATATGAGTTCGAATGTTTAATAATTAGAAGAGTTTCTTTTATTTCTCTTCTTTTTTTGTTACCGTCTCTTGCTAGAATTTCAGGTGCATCAAAATTTATATTGTGGTTTTTATTATTGAGAACATGATCAGCTGCAGTACTTTTTCCTTGTCCTTTCAGTCCATTTTTATGTTGTTTCATTCTGTATTTGACTTCGAAATTCGTTTGTCCAATGTATATTTTTTGACAGGGTGTGGGTGTGGGTGTTAGCTAAGAGATGTCTCACATTCACACCCACACCCCGTCCACACTCGCATCTCACCCACACCCATCCACACCTACATCCACCCAAGTAATGCTTGTCACTTTATTAACTTCTAGGCTTTTCCTTTTGTATCTAACTAGATATTGTCGAATAGCCTCTCCACACTGTTCCGCAACAAAAATTCCGATTTTGAGCTTCAGTTTGATTTTGATCGAAAGAAATCCAGCGTTCGACAATGTAGATTTATGTTTCCTCTCTAATTTCTCTGGGTCTTCAATGTCCAACTGATGAGCATGGATGACAATACCAAAATACATTTTATTATGGATCGTAATTAGAATCAGATCGAATAAGCTAAGTTTATTATTCAAATAATTGAACGAATCATCTAGAGTATTATTGATAAAACTAGATTATTATCATATTAAGATAATTTTAGCCTACCAAAAGTCACTTGAACATATCCGGTAATCAATGCAACTTCATCTCCATCTCTAATTAGTTCATTTTCTACAAGTTGCTCCTTCCAAAGAATGTTTATATCATCCAGAGTAGCCTTGTATCTATCGAAATTCGCTTCATTATTTTGATAATCATGAACTATTGAAGTCCATAGTTCTTCATACAATAATGATTCAAAATACTTTCGATAACGACTGAAAGTTGGAAACTTGAACATTTGTTCCCCTAAGCATACAATAGAGAGAAAGAAGTAAATTAACTAACTCAAGCGGCATTCGACACAATTAAACTTACTTATTTTACTTGTATCTAAATATGTCGGTATCCAATCTGAATTCGAATGTCTGTTCGATAAACCGTCACTCAGATTTAATGAGTGAGGATCACATTTGCTGACCATGGAGATAATTAACGTTTTCAGTGACTGATGCAAATCGTCCTTCCACGTTAACTATCCAATTTTAGTCACGGTTGACCCCTCCTTAAGACTGACTTTGCTATTTAAATTTTTATTCTCAGATGTTCACTTGTTTTTGTTGATTGGGAAAAATCGTTTTATAGTCAACCATGCCAGATGTTTGGAATATTTTTTTCTCTAAAAGACAAATTTTTCTAACTTTGCGCCATTGGTTTCTATGAATTCCATTGAAACGTTTTTGCAACCAAGGACAGTTTTCATATGGACTTCTAAATTTGTTCGTCGTTGGAACAGAAATCAGTCTAGAATTCCTGTTATAAAAATAAGATTATGTGAATCCCTGATAATGACAATGGAGACAGCAAATAATTCCTTAAGTTTTAGTTGTTTTTCTTTCTTCAAAATTGTAATCGATTAGTAACTTTTCCATGTAAGAAGGAAAGCAATAGACAAAATGACATCGAAAAATACTTTTTTTGGAAAAAAAAAACATGAATTTCTGCAAAAATTTCATCCTTTTTTTTTTCAAATTTTTCATTCCTGATGAAGTCTACTTACTGAAATGAATAGTTCTCCAATAGTTGAGCCATGGTAGAATTTGTAATAGTATTTTATTTGACAAATAATCAATAGCCATAAAGTTGAATTTATACTTGCTGAAGCACACTGGGAAAAAACTCTGACACGTTACATGAAATTATTCTGAGTCATTGAACGGTCCGTTTGTAAAGATTCGATCAACGAAGGCAGCACACAAAACTTTACCGGTTCTGTTGTTTTTGGTCGTTTCTAGCAACTACTATGAGTCAATATTTTTCGCGAAAATTCAATTTTAATGGCAACAATATTTTGATTTCCCCACAAATAGAACTCAGCAAACATTCAATATAGTAAAATCGTCTATGGCTAATCATTCTCGTAATAATGTAGAAGCATATAATCGCGATTGAAATTTAGTTTTTCCCACAATTAGCAGAAATCCTATACTCTCCAATTAAACATCACATAGTCATCTCTATTATTAGAATATGTATTTTGACAAGTGAAGATGCCTACTGAGTGCAATTTTTATGGATTCTTATTCAAAGTATAAACGATAATGGGAGCACATAGAATTTATTCGTAGATATTCGATTAACATGCTTTCATACATAGAATCAGTAATTCTATTTCTAATCACAAAATTATAGATTTCCTCCATTCTCACCTTTATTCAATAGGACTAGTTAAAAAATAGGTTTTTCTAAGCAAATCTTTCCTTTGAGAATGGCAACTGAACAATTCAAGATTTTTATACGTTCATAAACGTCACACATCATTAGTGCTTTTAAGAGCAATATCTTCATAATAAATGATAAGATAACAACGGCTTTGTATAAAATTATTGAGGATGTGGGTGTGAGTGTGGGGTATGGGTCTGGGCCTTCATTTTGTCAACGCCCACAACCACGCACATCACACTCGCGCCCCATACATATGCATTTCGAGCTAATATGGACGGTGATATTGAGAGAAAAAGAAAGTGAATCAACAGATAGTATCCCACAGAATTAGTAAAAATAATACCAGTATATAGCAAACATCTATTTGCTGAGTAACTCACAATGCAAATTATTTGTTGTTTTTTGACGTTTTGAACTTGCATATAGAAAAAGCGAAAGAGCTCCATGTGCACTTTTTATGTACATTGTAGTAACATAGAGTCGTTAAAGAACGGCAGAAAATGCGATGAACATTTCTTTTTTTCCAACTTTTATTCTTGATTGCAATAAAGTGACGTGAAAGCAGATATGTACAGAGCAAAGAATGATTCACAAAGTTATAAAAACGACAAAGCATGATGATTAATGACGTTCGTCTCATTTTTTTGTTTTTATTATAAACTCATAGTGCGAAGCTTTTTTCTTTTTAATAACACATTATCAAAACAACGTTGCAAGTTACAAGATATGAGTTTGGAATCGCTAGCATATGAATTGTTGGTTGAAATCTTTTAGTGACGTAAACGAAAATTTTAACTAATCAAGTTGAAGTTTTAGTCAATGACTAGTGACACGAAATTGATCATTTGCTCAAGTTTCAGGTGGATTTACTTTTACTTTCTAACTAGTTGAGATTCCACGTGAAATTTTCCTCGTTTTGTCTCACAAATACCGATACACAATTAGAGTTTTAGCAATCATACGACTATGTCAACAGCAAGAAAGTTTGTAAAATATGGTATAATTCATGAAATATGTAATGTACGCCATAAAGTCCTTCGATACTGTCTTACTAATGTATCAAAATGTTGCTTGTACGTCTTTGATGGCAGAACGTAAATGATAAATGTAAGAAGGGGTGGAACATATGAAATAAAGTATCCTGTTAAGAAAAGCCAGGAATTCCGAGTTGATTTCATGCAACCGGAGAGAAATGAAATAATCAATCGTGGTACTGCTAGTAAAATAAGAACAATAGAGCTGATAATGAGATGATTATGATGACTCCATTGTTCACGAAGATGCTGTCTGTAGGAGAGTTGTTTTTGAGCTGATGCACGTTGCTGAGCAGCAGCTATTATGATAATTAGTGCAGATAAAATATTGATTGAAAACGGTAAAATAAAGTGAAAAACGTGTATTATTGAATTAAAAATTTCAAGTTGAGGAGAATCGTATTGAATGATGCACCAAAAACGTTCGTCGTCTTTGTCTTCGGTAATTTGTCGATGAATTGGATCATGTACAGTACTACAAAATACCATGAGTACGATGATAATCAAAACTAATGGAGCTGCACGACGACTTTTTTTCTTGTTAAAGCTGGTTCCTTTGATAATAGTCATCAATCGTTCGATGGCAATACTGGCATTGAGCCAATCATTAATGGCGAGAAATGATCGAAGAAGAAAATCCATAAAGATACAATTGACATAGAGAAAAGTACGATTTGTCACGATGGCCGTTTGTGATAACAGTAGGAAGGCAAATTTCAAAGTGAGAAAAATCATTAATAATAATGAATTGATTGACGATACCAATAGATAATATCCACAACCAATTTCTTGCAGACTTTTTATTCGAAATGTCGTAATGGATATAATACTATTGATACACCCAATACAGAACATGAATGTAATAACAATTATACTAACTCTGACAAGAGTTGGTTGGCGACTGAAAGAAGCATGAGGTCGAATGCTATATCCAAGAATAGCATCGAGCGAAAGAACAAATCCTTTGGTTGTAAATTGACATTTGCTACCATAGAAACAGTCTGGACATGCACATATTATCCATTTTGGACATTCGTCAGTGTTTGAAAAACATTCGCCATTATTTTTGCAATCATTCAAACCGTGACAATCATAAGTCATATTGAAGTTAAAATGAAAGCAATTAGAATGTCTTTCTGACGTGCACAAACACATAAATGTTTCTTCATCATGAAAACAACGAAGATTTAATTGCTCTCGGCAGACCTTGTGATAGTATTTGACACGACGAAGAAGAGGAAAGGAAGATGTTCGTCTGTCGATCAATTCTCGAATAGGTGGACACCTTTGATAAGGATCGATTTTTATTTTCGTTATAGGTAATATTGAGCCCCCCTTAGATATTAGAGCAAGGTAATATTCATGTAATATTTGGAAAAAAAGAAGGTGAAAATGCGTAAGAGACGAGTACATAATTGCTTCATCTTGATCTAATCTAATTTTTGAGAATGCTGTGACACGTTCTAGTTTACTGTCAGGATCGGCGATGATAAAATGACTCAAGAGCACTTGTGGAATGGTTAACTTTGAAAATGATATTTCGAACCGTTTAGGATTATCACATCCATCATTAACAAACTTTTCTTGGCATTCACATTTATAATATTTTTGACCACCTACGTCGAACGGAACACAAATACGACTATCATCGGTACATCGTGCTGTTTGACAAGCAGATGGTAGAAGACAACGCAATCCTGTTTTGTGCAATGGACAGAGACATATTGATCGATTATGAATGACACTGAGACAAAGTGAATCAGATGAACAACTGCAATTGAGTGCCGTTGTGCAATAATCACCAGACCATCCAGACTTACAAAGACAAAATTCTTTCTCATCATTAATATAAGACATACACTGTCCATGACCACAATATTTTGAACATTTTTTAGTAACTGGAGTAGCTGGTATTGTAAGCAAGACCGATATTCTATTGACTGGAAGAAAAGTAAACAGCACAGGAAATATCCAACTAGCATGATATGACATATCGATTCTGTTATATATATCGATTCGGATGGTATAGTTTTTGTTTGGATCTTTTGGTCTTTTGTCATATAACAGATAAATATTGAATTTTATTCCACAATCTTTCGTTGGAATATAAGTAATTTGTTCATGCGAATGTATAACTTGTTCATTATCAGATAAAATAACTAAAATTCTAAAAACTCCGAAACATTTTGGTGCACATACTTTTCTTAATGTCAATGCCAAACTAATTCGTTGACTTTGAAATTGACAATGATCTCCATAGTAACTAGGAGGACAAAAGCAATGATAACCTAATTTCGATATCCCTCTAATCGGAACACCTCGATTGCACTGCCACGGATCAATCTGGTTCAAATAATCATCTGTTATGAATATGTCATGTTCTATTGGTTCTCTTCTAACAGTATGTTTCTTTGATATAAAATACTTATTAATGTCAATCTGATGTGAATACGTAACTGGATCGTTTATAAAAAATTGTCTGGATCCGAATGTCTTCAAGGTGTCAGTATCATATTTCATTTCATCCAAAACTTCTAAAGCAGAATTTCTTAGACATAAACTTTCAATGCTATCAAATGGGCATGCTTTCTCTTGGCATAAATCATCAGTTGAAATACATTTCGACACGTTCCAACATTTGTACGGGTGAGCTCCATCACCAAAAACTCGACAGTACGCTCTTTCATCACTTGCACCAAGACAATGCACAATCCCATCATGAACATAAGATATGGGTAAACATATCATAGTAAAATTATACGGTAAAATGCATGGAAAAGTATGATAAGGGCATAAGTTACTGCGACATTTCGATTCATCGGCACCATTTAAACAAGACCAAGCACCATCGCAACGCGTGTACATATTGTCGCATGGCCACTCTTCACAATTCGTCTCGTCAGTTTCATTTTGACCTTCGATAAGTTCTCGTTCGTTATCTAAAAATCCATTACAATATTGATGAAAAGGAAGTAGCTTTTTTTCAACATGAATTTCATCTTCTCCTCCTATACAATCTTTAATACCATCGTATATCGCGACACGTTCGATACATTTACTTTCGGATTTACATTTGAATCGATGTTTGTGGCTGAAAGAACATCCATCTACATGATTTTCGTCAACACCTTCGAAACAATCGAGAGTCCCATCGAGTATGCGATGTTTTGAGATTAATTTAGTTGTCCTCGGGCACTGAAAAAGAGATCCAAAGTGAAGATCAGTATGATTCATCTTCTGATATTTTGTTGGACATATTCGAAATAGATGATCAATGTCAAGAATTGATTTAACTTGTAATTCCGTAGTTAATTTACAAGCTGACCCGTTGACATATAATGTTGGTCTCAAAAATGGACATTTATCGTCATCATAGCAGACATAATCAGGCAATGGGGATAGTTGCCAAAGACGTCTTTGTATTGTTTTATTCGTTAAATAGGCAAATCGAACATGACTGTGAAGAATGGCATGCTGAGGAAAGAAAACAAAAATGGAATGACAAGTGTCCTGTAGATTGTATAAGCATTCAACTGCAAAACAAAATTGACTGCACTCGTTAGCTTCTATATTGCCAATATCTAATGCACATGATAATATCCGCCAACAATCAAAAGATAAGTCTGTATTTCTTTCGTAAGCGTAGAGAGCTTGCAAATATATCCGATCACGTTGATTTGCACAATGGTTTTTAAATAAGATAGTCGTTTCGCCATCACCACAATGAAAATTTTTTTCACGACCAGTATCATAAGACTCTTCACATCTGAATCCTGGATCTTTATGACAATATCTATAAAATTGATTACGGGCGATTAAGGCTACATAATTTTGTTCATCAGTACGGTCCGAACAATCTGGATTGAACGGGTCATCATTAAGAAGGAATTCCGGTACGCACAAGCCATTATGACACCGATATTCATTTTTTGCACATTCATTTATTTCCAGATCAAGACAGTTTTGTTCATCTGCGCCATCAATTGGACAATCTATTTTCCCATCACATATCTCTCGCCAATCAATACAAGCATTACATTTCAGATGCGTATAGCATGTTAGATGAGCAGATTTCAGAGGCAAGAGTTCACTCTTCTTAGAAAACAGAAAAAATATCAACTTATTGAATGTAGAATACGGATATATTGAATATTGACAGTGTGAACCAAACCATTTGTATGAACAATTTGTCAAGACTTGTTGAGCTAAGATAGGATTGTATGTATCAAGATAGTCCTGGTAATCCTCAGCAAGATCAAAATCAATCGACCATCGAAGGAGATCTTGCACTGTCACATTCATTCTATTCAATTCATAAAATGTGAACGAAGAAAAGCTATTTTCGATGAGTTCGTCGCTGCTGAGCTTATCGATCGTTGGACGAATACAGTATGGAATTATCTCAAATGATAGTCGAAATAAATGTGAAACTTCCGTAAATTCAAAATTTTTTCCAACGCTATAGGGGAAACAATCATAGTACATAATAGTATTTCGATTTCGATCTGTATTGTATAAGTTATTTTGATTTTTGACGTTGGAAACGCATAAAATAACTAGATAAAAATATATAACGTTAATTTTTGATGGCATTTTTAACTTGTCTATTATAATAATTACCAGAAAAAAAACATGCATATGTAGACTTTAGTATTTGCTCAATTTTACGTGAACAACATGTAAAATAATCAATTTTTCATCAAATAAAACGACTACGTGTCAAATCTATGAAGATTAAAAAACAAATGGTTCTTGGAAAAATAATATCTCATTAACTTTTTTTCTCTTCTCTGATAAAATGTGTTCTGTAACACATTTATAGTATTGGTGATTACTCTCTACTGACGTGAGCGTATTTTAGAAATGTGAACAAATTATCATTAACTTCAACCGGAAAAGTCATGAATTTCATTCTCATTTACCTGATGTTATGTTACAGATTCGACAGCCGAGTAGGTGTCATATTGGGTCTGTGGGTATGTGTGGATGCGAGCAAGGAAGAAACAACAGAGACTTCAGTCGTGAAGTCTCATAAAGTCTTATGAAGTCTCTTGAAGTCTCATAAAGTC
>CAJNOP010001062.1:0-56135 GCA_905250075.1 Rotaria sp. Silwood1
CATTAATATAATATTGAATTGGACTCATATCAATAGATTGTCGTCGTCGTTGTTGTTGTTGTTCTCTTTCATTATTATTAGTTTCTTCAATATCTTGAACAGAACTTTGTCGTATAAGTTCATTAATACGAACAATAGCATCTTTTGATTTATCTCCAATAGAATTTGTTGATGATGTTAAAGAACGTGATGTATTTGAAATTGGAATTCCTGTAAGAATATTTAAACGTATATCAGCTGGTAATTGTCGTAAATCATTTGAAAAATTCATATCTGTTGTTGAATTTGTTATTGATTGAGATAGGGAAGAATTGATTTGTTTAGATAAATTTGAATCTTTAATATTTTCTTCTTTAATTGATTTTAAATTTGATTTTGTTACTATAACATTATCTTTTATTTCTTCATTTAATTTTGATGTTGGTAATTTTTCATCAATAACAACAACAGATTGATTAGTTTTTTCCATTAATTTTTGTCGATTTTTTAATGCTAATGCTCGTTTTTTTTTATTACTCATACGACAACAAAATATCATTGTTATACGACTAAATACAAATGCAAACATTTTTGCCATTGTTGAACCAATATTAGCAACGAAAAGCATCATTAATGGTACACCAAATGCACTATAAAGAACCGTAGCTATTTTTCCTTGATTTGTTTTTGTTGTTATATGACCATAACCTAAAAAGAAAAAGATCTCTAGTCAAATCATTAACATAGTAAGATTTATAATTATAAGATTTTTCTTTTCCGACAAGATCTTAAGTTTTGTTTCTTACCAATTGTTGAAACAAGTGTAACAGCATAAAGAACAGCACCGAAAAAATTCCAATCATGTTCAGAATTAGTTGTACGTCCATCAAAACCTTTTTCTACTTGTCGAATAACTGTTTCTTCAAATTTTCTAAATTATATATATATGTATATTAAATTAAAATTTAATTTCTTCTTTTTTTCTTTTTTTGTCTTTCAATAACATCTTACTCAAGTTCACGTGTTGCATTTAAACTAAAATTTCTTCTTTTATATGGTTCTGGAAATGAATTAACACTTAAAATTTCACCCCATAATTTATTAAGTGTATTATTAAGTTCAACATCCATTATATGACGCATATCATGTTCATTTCCAGCTTCAAGTGCTTGAAATACCACACCACCAAGTGCAACATAACCAATCATAACAAAAAATAAACCAACACGTGAAAACATAAATGCTGTAAATTTTTTACAACATCTTAAACAATTTTCTTTCGTACATATTCGTTGATCATCAATAGAAGTTGGATCTTTAGCTTGTCGACGACGCATACTGCAATAACAATAGATCATATATATATATATATTTAATTAAGTTTAAATTAAACGAAACTACGAGAAAAGATATATTTCTTTTCTTTGTTTGTTTGTTTTTTTCTCTAATGCATACTTCGATCTTGCCAAAGAACGAGCCGCTGATCGATAAACAACATAAACTTGACCAGGACGCATTCTTGTCTTAATTCTGATCGAAAAATAATTTTTTGATGATTCGTATCCTCGAGAAAAAACGGATCAGTATACAGATGGATACAATCGAACCAGCCTAGACTGTATATGTATATGTACATATAAAGAAAAAAAGAAGCAGGCCGGTGTCTTCTATTCTAATCAGTACAGAATAGAATACACCATCAATGCAAGGCAGAAAAAGAAATGGCACTAGACAACACTGCTGTTACTGCTTGTTTGATCGGCATTCAGTTGTATGCGTGCGTGTCTGACTGCTAACGTCATCGAACAAATGCTAGGAGAGAAAAGAAAGAATTATGTTATCAAGCTAGTCGTCATCCTATTGTTATGTGTTATTTTACCGGAAATCATCAGCATCTGTTCTTATAGTGACTACTAATAATATACTCCGATGCATAGAACTAAAAAAAGAGTGTCTATACCTCGTATTGATACTTGTTTTTATTTAATAGTATTAATAATGTCATGATTGACATATTCATTGCTAAATACGCATTTATAAATCTAACATTTTATCTAGTTTCCTTTTTTTTTTCTATGTAATTAATACGATAGCATGCAGTGAAAACGAGTTTAGATTAAATCATAATCAAGAACATACGTATTGATTTATTTCTACTGAATATTATCAAATAAAATATATTTATTTAGAGATCAATAAACAGATAGAAAGAAAACTTACTCGAACAATGATTTCCGATATTTGTTTAATATTGAAATAGAAGAAGAAGTCTCGATATTTAATAATTACATAGAAATTTATTCTGAGTTTAATGTATTTATCATTTGTTGTACTTCAAAAATTTATCTGTCAAATAATAATTACGGAACACGATGATGTTATTGTTGTCATCATGTTCATATATCAAAACAAGATGACTAAAGTAATAAAGTGATCACTTTTTTTTTTTCGATTATATCAATAAGAAATGAGAAAAAGAAAATGTCCGAATACCCTATGGATTATTTAAGAAAGACTTTTATGATAATCAATTTATACTTCAATTATTTGTAAATATATATGTATAAGAGTAGTAAGAAGAAGCAAATAAACAAAAAAAGAAATTACCTGTTTTTATTTCTACTATAAAAAGATACAGGCAATGAATATGTTCGTATAAGTGTAGCATGATGATGAGATTTTCGTAGAAAAACAATTTGTGATGATTGACGTATTAATTTATGTTTCATTATATTAAATGAAGTGACATATATATATTAGTAATCAATCAATCAATTCATTTAGTAACTTACTACTATGAAGATTTACACATATTCTTTTGGATATGTATGTGTACAAATCGACTCTATAGAATATATATATATATGTATGTTAGAAACACGATCAAGACGTTTCTATTTTATGTCTCATTTATTTTTATCATTCATGCAAATGCAATACATTGTCTTATTCCAATAGAAATAAACAAGAAAGCAGTACTCATTATGTGTATAATGAGAGTAAAGATAGCAGTCAAGCATAGGATATGACCAGTATCTAGAAATATTACTTTAGACGATTGCTTTTATTCGAAGATATACTAAAGAATAATTGCATGCTTTTATAATTATATAGAAAATAAACGAGATGAAGATCATCGTTGATGATAAACAAAAAGACAATTGGATAAAAGAAAAGAGCTCGAATAACAGTTTTTTTGCTAAACGTTTATACATACAAAATTATAAAACAAGCTGATTATAATATATTTCTATTTTACAAGTCTTACTTATTTAAAAATCGTCGTTATATTAGATAGAAATGTATCGATGTATATATATATATATAATATAGATGTGTCAAGAAAAAATGATCTTCTGTTTGATCATCATCAACCTATTTCCGCTGATAGATTGAAGGTTTTTTTTTTCTGTTTGTCCCAACTGACAATATATTCTATTGAGATCATGAAGAATTTTTTCTATCAATATGTCAAACAAGCAACTGTTGTAGAAGAAAAAAAAAAAAGATGATTCTTGCTGATCATAACTCGTTATATATGACCATGTAATAGCCATACCAAAAAAAATACACGTCGAACAACTGCATAATAGCTTATACTTATATTTGAATCAGATAAGAAATAAACATTTGTTGATTAACAAAAGAAAAAATACCAGACGTACATATAGATAAATATAATTATTCAACCTTTCATTTTTTTTTTATTATTTTGCCTATATCAAGCGTCATTGTGCAATGTTTCTGACATTCACTTGCTTGAAAATATAAATATTAATGATGTTTTGTTTCTTGCATTTTTTTTCTCGCTATCGTGGGTGTACTAAATTGCTTCCCTCAATACTCGTCATCGAGGAACGATCAATTAATGCTGTCAGCCGTATTCATTTGTAGATGTATAAATATATATATATATGTTAGACTCTTTATACAAATACTACAAAGGTAGTTAACCAAACAAGAAAAAGCATTGAACAAATCTTTGCATTTTGCGATAATAAAAAACATCTTATGCTTGATTTCAATAAAAAAAAAACTTTATTATGACAATCAATAGAAAAATACATTGATTAATGTGTGTATAAAAATTATCTTGTTAAAAAAAAATTAATAAAAAAACTAAAAATAGCTTTGGTTTTGTCTTCTTATCAAGCATTTGTCGTCGGTGTATTAGCTCGATTTGACGTAGTAAGGCTGCTAAAATTAAAGAGAAAAAAAAAGTTAATTGCATATCAAGTATAAATTTGAGTAATATACAAGATAATATAATGCTTAATACAAATTATTGAAAAATCTAAGTATTGTCATAATTTCAAACTTAAATTTTCGAGTTAAGAAAATTTTAATTTTTTTCTGTTCAAATAAATAAGCATTTCATTACGTTTAATAATATACTAAATGTTAAATAATATATTCTCGTCTCAAGTTTCTAGATTATGATATTATTCATAGAAAATGTATCATAGATATACTACTAATGATATTTCTCAAGAGATTTTATACTACTGTTTCTGGTAAGAACAAATCTCTCTTTGCTTGTCTGATACTTCAATGTTTTCTTCATTATAAATTATTTGTTTATTTTTCTTGGAGAAAGATTTCTTCACAAGTGATGTTGAATCCATTGCATTTTCTTAATCTCATGAGTGAACTTCTTCAAGTGTTAAATCGTTGCTCGACCGAGACGATATTTATGTGGCGAGTAATTGAAGTCTTAAATGGTTCGATTTTTCGGTCCTTCGTTATTGAGATGGGTTACTCAACAATAACCTGTAATTATATGAAACTTTCCACGAACGATATTCTCGATAAGCTTTCCAATAGGAAATATCTGAACATAGGACATACTAGAAAAATTATAATTTGTTCAATGAACTAATCCTATTGAGGACTTCGTTTATGAAAAGTTTGAAATCAGAACTCAAAAGTTAATGTTTTCTATCATCACAGGTTTTTAAAATTTCTAAATCTGAAAAACGTAGGTTCGAAAAACTACATTTTCTATTA
Organism: Rotaria sp. Silwood1; assembly: GCA_905250075.1. Classification (NCBI taxonomy): domain Eukaryota; kingdom Metazoa; phylum Rotifera; class Eurotatoria; order Philodinida; family Philodinidae; genus Rotaria; species Rotaria sp. Silwood1. The sequence goes on from CAJNOP010001062.1 coordinate 4,987, forward strand.
CTCAGCAAATGAACATCTCGATCGAAAGTCGATTTCAAACTTGAAGAGGTTCTCTCATCAAACTGTTACAATCATTTAAGAAAAATTCTTTCTAACTAACGTTCTATTTTTGGTTCTTTGACATTTTGGACAATTATGTTTGTTCTTTTCATAACATTGAATATGAAAGCATGATTGACATACTAAAACAAAAAAAAAAGAAAAGAAAACGTAAAATTTTTCTTCTTCTTTTTGTACAAATAACACAAGCAAAAAATATACAAACCAGGACAAGTACTTGTTATTTGAATATTAAATGGAAAAATAATATTTTTTTCATTATTACAAATTTCACATATGAAACCTTTCGCAAAACATAATGAACATGTTAAAACATGATCACGTAATTTTATAACAATTGGTTCAAATACTTTATGTAATTCACCTGATTTAGTCTTAAAAATAAAAACATAAATAAAGAAATAACAATAATTCATTTACTTTAACTAAATCTTCTAATGAATATAAATATGGATATTCATATATATATGATGATAATGTTTGTAAACTTTGTTGACATCTAATATATTTAATAATTAATAATCAAACAAAAAATTAACTATATGGATTACCCTTTTTCTTCAGCAAAACGACATGTTAATATATAACGACGAAGAAAATAAAGTGCACAACGAAATTCATTCATCATTTTTAATTTATTACTTTTTTGAAATAATTTTGGATTAAGATCATTTATATTAAATATTGCTTCTGTATATATACGATTTAAATAATCAAAAGCAAAATTTGATACACTATGTTTATTTGAAAAATCCCATTTTGCTATTATATATGATGGTAAATAAAATTTTTTATCAGAATGACAACTACGACAAAAATATTTGCCTAAATGAAAAGTTTATTTATTTTTTTTTTTGAGAATTTTTGTTTTTTGAATTACCTGTATATTCACAATATCGAAATCTATGAGCATAACCTTTTTCAACATCACGTCCACAACCAGCACATAAATAACCTTGTTTTTTTAATTGAATATCACGACTAGATAAAAATAAAATATTTATTAATTTGAGTAAATCTATGCTAAGGTAGATTTTAAATCCGAATTAAATAAATATGAATATCATAATTCGGTAAGTATTGATGAAATATTAAATGATTGAGGTCTATATAAATCAATTAACCCTAATAAAGTATGCATATATCTTGACAGAATACAGAGATGTCCATCGCGGCGCTGCCGCTGCCGCTGCCGTGATGGCGGTAGCGGCAACGGCAGCGGCAGATTTTTTAAAAATCATCGCGGCAGCGGCGCGGTAGCGGCAGGTTTTTTAAAAGACCATCGCAGCAGCGGCAGGATTTTTTTGGGGGACATTGAAAAACTGCATGAATTTAATAGAATTTTAGGGTTTACAAATGAAACACCCCTAGACTGAATGAATCTGATGGACTAGTACCAATATCTCTGGTCAAATATAGTCGCAGCAGTGAAATTAGAAACACTTTTTTGTAAACCGCCGCGGCAGCGGCACGTTTATTTTATAATTCATCGCGGCAGCGCCGCGGCAACATTTTTTTATAAGCCGTCGCGGCGCGGCTGCGGTGCGGCAACGTTTTTTTTCTAAGTCTTCGGCGCGGCAGCGGCAGATTTTCAGCCGCGATGGACATCTCTGACAGAATACTATCTGTTAGAAGAACAAGAAACTTCAGCAGGGCCAACCCGATCTTGAAAGAGTGTCGTCTCTATGGTCCTCACACTTTATTAGTATCCAAGACATCCTATCTTCAGTTTTCAATCTAGATAATCTTCGAATATGATTTAAGAAATTTTTCTTTCTATATTTTGTTTTATTTATTATTTTTAAATCTACTTACTTCACTGATTGATGAATATGAAAAATTAGTTGTTCACGTGGTGGTGCCCATTGACTATTACCACGACGCAATATCTTTAATGAAAATTAGTTTATTTACAATAAGAAAAGCAAGATTTATCTACTTACTCGTTGACTACCTTCTATAGGAGCATATTCATCACTTTCAGTATATGTCCTACTATTGTCCTGAACTGGTACGAACTTGAAAAAGAAAATATTTGAAACAAAACTAAACGCTCGACAATTGTTGAAATTTGCCACCTTTCGAAATTTATTTTCTATGTTAAACAATCACACAAGATGTTCAACAGGAAACTCTAGTAGGATTAGTCGTAGAGCACTTGTTTTTATTGAGTATAGTGTCAATGGTCATCACATATAAATTGAACTCGACTATTGGTAATAATCAACACTTTTTAAGGGCTACACAATGGTATAAAACCATCGGAGAAAAAAAACACTGTTCAATCAGAGGAACTCTAACGAGGCTGTTCTCGGGACATGACGTTGGGTCTTTTTTTATTGATATGGAGTCGACGTCGATAAGAAAAATACAATTCAGATGAGAACTAATATGAGACTGAATGAACTTACGTGCGTCTCAAATATTTTCATATACTTGTTTCGCATCGAAAAAGTCATCCTTGATCTTCTTCAGAGTTCGATCAAAAACTAGTATTAGTTAAAGAAGGGCTTAAATTCATGCTCTTAGATATTTTTATATCATTTTGTAGCACTTGAGCAATGCTATCAAATCATTTGAAAGTACTCTGGTAACTCATAAGATGGATAGACCACCTCAACTCGTTCCGATGCAACAATTGATCTTATTATCACACCCTCACACATGTCATCTACCTCCTTCTCAGTTCTTCCTACCATTGGCAATGATCATCATCCGATTTTATGGCATCCATCATTTACAATGTCCTCTATTCATCATCATTTTCCCATCAAACGTACTTGTTGGAATCTACTCGAAGTTTTTCTTACGTTCACAGTAACATATTGGCAATCGTTAGCAGCTTCAATGTTATATACATCAGCCTTTTTCTCATTATATGAACATTTTCTTTCATTATGCATATTACGTCTCACCTTCATTACTTTTCGCAAAACAATCAAACCATCATTACCTCAACACATAGTCATCATGATTAATCATAAATGTCGTTATCTCAAACTGTTGCGTCAAACTCGCCATTCCTATTTTGCTATTGTTTTACATGATATGACAAAAATAATACACAAGCAGTTATTTCTGCAGAAACGGAAAACGTGACTGAACTATTGTAATTCTTTCAACGGTTGTGATACAACAACTTTTTGGAAAAAAACAAAACATCATTTCAACTCCAGAGCTGCCCCAATCGAAGATTTTCTCGCCAACAGCAATATCATCTCTTCATCAGTAGATATGTGCACTATTGCAAGAACGCATTATGAAGAACAATTTTCCAGTCATCAACATACACAGTCAGAAATTGAAATTGAAGAAGTCTTGACCAATGAGCCACCTATTCCTATTAATATTACTTATTATCACCGTCATCGATCTATTACGTCTTTAAAAATATAAAAAATCCACCGGAATAGACGGTGTATCAAACAGATTAATAAAATTACTTCCTTCAAATCATCTTTCCATAATCCTATCATGCTTGAACAACTTTGTAGCTACTTTCTATTGAAGAAACAACACATATCTCATTACTACCGTGTTTGTCTAAATTATTTGAAAAATATTTTCTGATTCATTTTCGTCAATGGATCAATGAACAAGAAATCCTCCCTGCTGAACAAAGCGGTTTTCGTTCCGGTCACAATATTGCTGTTCGATTAGTTGCTATTATAGATCAAATAGGATAAAGTTTATCAATGAACACGATAGCTGCTGCACTCTTTGTAGACTTTCGTACAGCTTTCAATCAACTTTGCTTCAATAGTTTATGGTTAAAACTAATCAATTTACAATGCCCATTATATTTAATCGTATGGCTTCGTCACTATTTAAGAGGTAGAAAAGCATACATCGACATTAAAGACAAGTCGTTGCCAATGTTCAATTTTGTAAAAGGTATTCCTCAAGGCAGCTGTATTGGGCTAGTGTTATTCATAATTTATCATCATGATATAATCGAAGAATTATCAGCTATTCACTAGACGCGTCTATTTTCTGATGATCTTGCAATTTTATTCTCACTAGCATCATCAATGCCTTCATCGAGTATGATAAATGCATTAACAGATCAAATAAAACAAATACTTCTTCGTCTAATCAACTATTCAATCAAGTGGAAACAGCCAATCAACTTTAGTAAAACGTATTGGATACTTTTCCCTCGTGAAGTTGTTTACACAAATTCCAAACAGTGTATGTGAAGGACACAACATAAAAAATGTCAAGAAATTCAAATATTTCGGTACAATATTAGATGCTAAATTATTCTTTACAGAACACACTGATTGCATCAAAATAAAAATTCGAATCAATATGAATATATTCAAACGATTATAGCTTCTAGTCGCATGATGAGTAAACAGGTAAATTATCGACTGTACAAATGTTCTCTAAAGCTTGTTGTTCTTTTTTGTCTTAGTTTTCTCCAGTCTGTCTCCATCAAATTTTATTTCAAATTGATTTTTTTCTCACGCTACAGAAGCGACATTCGTTCATAGCATAACTAAAAGCATTATACTACTACTACTACTCATAAGATGGGTAGACAAAACGTACTGAATATCATTAACAATCATATTCAATTTACATACAATAACAATTGACGCGACATAACAAAAACAAATGCTATTTGACTAACTCTACAAGGACTCACGTTTGAGACTTTGTGTAATAAATTGACATAGAAGAAATCAAATTTCTTGTGTGGAATTAATTTCAATAGTTATTGACGCCTACTCTTTTTCTATTACTCTAATATTTACCTCTTCTGCAATTTCTTCATCATAAGGAATCATCCAAAATAATTCTGAAGCTGTTGGTATTTTATAATTTTTCCATGTTTTCATGATAGCTAATGCTAAGTTAATAATAAATATTTATCAAATAATGACAATTCTTACCAAAAAAAAAAATAATCCTACCTATTGCTTCTGCTGATAAATCATCCGAACTGCATAAATTAAATTAATAAATAAAGAAAATTTCAAATCAATTATTTTTACTTTGACTTTGAATGTGGATCAGACCAATTAAAATCATTTAATGTAACAAAATTTTGTTCAAATGAATCAAAATATTTCTTACATTGTTCACTAAATTTAATATATTCAATAGCTGATATAATTGCTTCACTAAAGTAAAAATGAGCATTCTCCTTTAAATGAAAAAAACAAAAAACAAAAAAATAAGAAAGAATTTTTAAATATTTTTCAAATATTAATTAATGCATTTTTACTTTTTCAACATCTGTTCTTGTCTGAGAATCACATTCATGTATATAATTATCTAATGTTTGACCTTTTCTTGGCCAAAATAATGATGAATATGGTAAACGTATACCTAAAATATTAATAAAATAATTGGAATATTTTTGTCTAGTTCAAATTAAAAATTGAAACAATGTAAATGTGAGGTTTCTCGTTCCTAAAGCACTTTCATTTTGTTTTGAGTACTTTCATATAATATCATTTTTGGATTAGAATTACTATAGTTCAACGTATTCTATATCGTGACTGACAAAAGAAACTTTCGGAAAAATCTACTCCTAGAAAAAAACAACTATAATAAAAATAGCTAAAATTCTATTGAACTATTTCTAATTCATTCAATCGATTCTATCTGAATATCAAACAAACAAAACGTATCTAGTTGAAATAAGTTCATAAACAGGAATATTCTAAAAAAAAACGTAATTTAATTTAGAAACTTACTTTTTGTTAGATCTGAAGTGGTCGAAAATTTTGTTGGTTCATTAAAGTGATATTCTTCTTCACCAATAAGTGTTATTTGACTTGATATTGATGGACGATTAGTTTCTATTGGTAATGATTGTTCAATAGATAAGAATGAATCAGAACATGAATCATAACTAGATCCATATTCAAAAGAATATGATATAAAAGGTAAATTTTCATTTTGATTTATTTGAGTATCATCAATTAAAAGTGATGATGTAACACGAGAATATTTCTTTGGAATATTTTCAATATGAAATATTGGATCACTATGTATACGACGATGAATAAAACGTGGTTTAGTAATGGAAGCTAATTAATAAAATTATTTAATTTTTGAAATATGAAACAATACAATTTGATTTTTTTCTTACGAAATTTTTCTTGATTATCATCATATGAAAGTTGTTTATTTTTAGTATTTTTATTTAATATTGAAGTTTTTGTAGATGAATTTGATCTATATACTACATCATTTGTTGATATTAATGTATCATCACATTCGACAATAGACTATTTATAAAAAAAATCAGGAAGTTCTTTTTCTTTCGTTCTTTTTTATTTTTACCAATTTTGGGTCAATATTAGCTAACAATGATAGATTATTAGACTCAATAGTATTTATACAAATCATAAATGCATGATAAAAAGATGGTATTCGAATAAAAGCATAACCTACAAAAGAAAAACAAAGAAGAAAATTTTTTTTTGTTTTATTTAAAAGTAATTTTTAATCTAGTTAACTGTCTAAGAGAGCACAATAATATTAATCTAGTAGATAGAAAAAAAAAGAAAGAAAAGTTTTGACATATACTATATATGAGATAGTAAGTAAAAAAGCACGTTAAGAGAAAGACTAATGTTTATTCATTTGAAGGATTTCTTTTTTTTTTCTTTTATAATACAATCGTTTTCATAAAAATGAGAAAGTTGTTTAGGATACGCGCAAAAAATTAGCACAAGATTTTCCATTCATTATTAGTTTCTTCGCTGCCTAGATTCCATTATAATCATACTGTTTTCTTTATTACATATCTCATTGAAATCACCACTTCTATTAGACTCATTCTTTTTGCATTAGTTTCTCTTATGTACTATTGATTGACATCTTTATTTTATTGTTGAAATCATGTAGTTTCCATCATCATCATCATTACAATCCTTTCATCTTATGCATTATCTATGATTTTTTTGACAAGCTAATGATAAGAGAAAGAAATTCTGTCAGATTTTTTATTCACATATATATATATATTATTCAAGGGAAGAATACGGAAGAGTTACCATCAATATGTTTTGTTTTTTTTGCATTATTTAGTCGTGTCTTGTCTCTTTTTATTACATTCAAGATTCTTTTTTAACGTTATGCTGCTTACAATGAAATTCATAGTATTTTGATCATCTTTCTCATCATTATTATTATTATTGTAAGTATATATATGTATAAAATAATCTACTTATAAATTGAATGTCGATTTTTTTTTCTTTTTGTTTTTTTGATTACACTTTACTTATGTATATTAAATAGAGAACAAATATGAGAAAGACATTTAGTAAATATTTTTATTGATATATTCATGTCAAAAGGGAAACAAAAAGAAAGAAATGGTAAATATTTTTTATCTCTTACAACTAACTATTAAACATCTGCTAATCTAATTGCAAATATTTTTAAATTATTTTTCTTACACTTAAAAGCTTTCTATTTACAAAAATGAATAGGAACATTCAAAAAGTAATGTTCTATTATATATAAAGATAAATAATAATATGAATTTATCTATATATATATGCAATAAATATGGAGAAGAAATATAACACTTCAAATCTATTATTCACTATTTCTCTCTCATTGCTTTTTGTTTTTTCTTTCATAGAATAAAAAACAAAAGGCGACATCCAATTGACAAGTAACAATAGCGTAATAATAAATACAATAGAAGAAGAAGAGTATATTCAAGATCAATCAATGCTCTTCTTCTTCATTAAAGCAACTAATAATCCAACATCGACAAATCGTGTCGTATTTTTCCTATTATTCTTTATATTCATCTATTGTACATTAATATCAATTACAAATGCATCATTATTATACAATAGCAAATATTCTAAAAGTCAACATTTAATGATTTCAAATAATAATATTAACAAGAATAATGAACATGATTTTTTAGAACGTCATGAACGTGCCACCGGTTTTTTCATATATCGTAAGGGTGAATATCTATTTTTAATTCCTAATCGTAGACATCATTTTACAAAAAATTTTCGACCATATATTGGTCGTTGATCTTTAAAATTATCTTCTTGTCATAAAAATGTCTATTGAAATTAACAGAAAATAATAAAAAAAAAAATTCTTACTATAATAATATTGTTCAAGTATATCAATATCATTTTCAATATAGGATAATTGTTGAAATAAACATTGAGTTATAAGTGATTGATCAATCCATTGTTCAACTGATATAAGAAGATTTTCTTTATGATAAATATCTTGTAATAAATGAATATATTTTTGTGAATTTGAATTTAAACGAATAATGAAATGCCATAATTGTTCATATATACCATGTGTATTCTAAAATAATTATTTTCAAATTAGAAAATAAAATAAAGAAATATAATTTTCTATGTATACAAATCTAAATAACAGAATTTATGAATAGATTGTATCGAATTTAAAATTAGTATGTTTTTTTTCTATATGTATCTGAGCCTGTGAGTCAAACGAGTATAGGCTAGATGTTTAGGTCATAGTTCTAGTTTTATTAATACAAATATGTTTCTGTGAAATTATTCAAACAACCTTTGACTTGATGAGATTAGTATTTACATAATAAATAGCATGTCAAATAGGTTTTTTTAATTGAGACTGTACTCACACGATAGACTATAATGACCAATGTTAAAATCTTAGGCAGTTGGTTTGTGTGAACCTTTGTTTTGGAACTATCGAATTTTTACTAAGTTTTTCAACATCAAATTGCAAACTTGCTTAGACTTCTTGAAAAATTAACTTGTAAATTTTCAAAAGTATATAAGAAAAGTTTGCTTTTACACATGACAGAATTTCGAATATCTTAGAATAGAATATACTAGAAAAGCTGTAACTTGTCCAATGAAATAATTTTACTGAGGACATTATTCGTGCAAAGTTTGAAGTCGAAATATATTTTTCTAGATTTTCATATGTAATGACTAGTGCGTTCTCCAACGAACTGTCTGAGAAATGTATATGTGGTAGATCCCATTGGTTCCAAGCTTTTCCGATCTGTATTCGAGGATTACAATTTTTTTTTTGAAAAACCCGGGAACAAAGGCCCGGAAAACCAAGCTACATTGTCGTTTTCTATTACTCATGAAATGGAGATCGTCTTTGTTGAAAGCCGATTTAACAGTTGAGGAAATTCTCTTGTCAATTACTGAACGAAAACAAAATATTTGACATTTATTATTATCTGATGTTCAAGATTGCCAGATCGAAAAACCTATAATTCTGCAACCACGCATTTGACATTTAAATAATTATTGGCTATTATCATTGAAATGCATCTTGCTTTGTCAACAATTTATGTTGAAATTATTAGTGACAGAATGTCGTTTCATTTATACTCGCATTCGAACTCATCATTCATGACTGAGTCTAATTCAGTTTAACATATTAGAGTTATCACGTGAAAAGATTCATTGTTAAAACTAAAAGCTCAGTTTATATTAGCTACATCATTTATTCAAATGTAAAAATGTACCAGTACTTTATGAGTTAAATAAGAAAATTTCAGAAGTTTTTGTGTTATAACATATGACGAGGAAACGTTTTCAATCGATCAGTCGCTTTTTATCGGAATTTACTGGAGTATTGATTATCGACCCTGTTAAATTTGAATATAGCGATGAGAAATCATCTTATGTTTTCATATGCGGAATTTTTAGAACGACAAACTTTTTGCTACACTTTTGATCTCTTAAGATTAAAAGTATATCGCAATACTTTCAAAACGACCTTTCTTTTGAGGAAAATACAATGCACATATACCAATATTAGGCATCTGCAAAGTAGTCCCGGTCCCGGTCCCGGCGGGACCGGGACTAAAATTTTACTTTTGCCGGGACCGGGACCGGGACCAAAATTTTCAAGCTGGTCCCGGTATTATTTTTTATCAGAAACTCGATTCTGCGTTAAGGTATTTCTTATATTTTTGTGATCAGAAATCTAAAAAAACAGCAATTTTCTTTACAATTCTGATAAAAATTTTCATCGATCCTCGTTTCAGTTTCAAGAATCGGAATTTTTTCACGATAATACAATTTTTAACTGGCATCGAGTCCAGACCGGGACCGGGACCGGGACCAAAAAAAAATTTGGGCCGGGACCGGGACCGGGACCGGGACTGAAGAAAAATTTTGACCGGGACCGGGACCGGGACTAAAACATTTTTCACCGGGACGGGACCGGAACCGGGACCAAAAAAACTGATTTTGCAGATGTCTAACCAATATAGACAACTTGATATGCTCTATAATCTGAGTTAATCAAAAACGATTTTGACAACTAAATGTTTTATTCCTCTAGAAAACTAACATATAAAGGTCTATGGAAATTTCGCATGGGATCAGCATATTTGATAATTCAAAACGATGGCTATTTTTTTAGTAAAAAAAATTGTTTGATCAATTGAAAACGTTCGCTCATCAGATCATCTCTCTCATATAGAAGATAAACACACCTGTTTAAGACCATGTAATAGAATTGAAAATATAGCTGATCGAATTCGTTCTATTGCACCATATTGTATTATTAATGAATCACCTGGAAGTTTGATTACTAATTCAATAATTGATTTTAAATTTAACAAAAGACTATTAATGGACGGAGATCTAAATAATTTAATAAATATAAAACTTTTATATTATTAACTAAAAATAATTATTATTAGCTTACGAATTAATCATTGCTATTTAAACAAAAACAAACAAACACACAATTTTGGATTGCACTATATCATATATTTATTTACTTTACAAAAAAAAAAGACTTTTTGATCTGAAAAAGAAAATATTTTCTTTTTTTGCTAATCAATTTTAAGAAAATTTGTGCTCATAATAATCATATATTAAGTAAAAAGAAAATATTGTTAATATTCAACAATGTAGATCAATTATTCAGCTACATCTTCATGTTCATTTTTCGTTTGTTTCTTAGCCATAATAACACCTTTTTTCAAAATAACATTTGCATATATTGCACTTTCTCCTGTACCTAAAAAAAATAAAACAGATATAAATAAATATAATAAAGCTTGATGTCAAACAGTTTATATTCATTAGACTTTTGTATAACAAAAAAACAAAATACTCGAAAGAATTCGAAGTCTCACTTGTATATTCTCGATAATACTTTATATTCTTTCAAACAAAATTACTCTTATTTATATATAATGAATAAGTTTGTACTTATCTATCTTTAATGATTTCAATTAAATAATTTTTTTCAAGTATTTCATAAATATATCAAAAATAAACAACACTTCGTTATGTTACATTATTCATAAAAGTGTTCAGATTTAAAAATTAGAAGATTATTTATCAATATTAATAGATTTTAAGTTTGTTTTTTGAACTTTTAAATTAAAATAAAGTCAAATAATTGCATGAGAAAAAGAAAATGTTTGATCATATTCAAAATTTTAGAAAATATCTATTGAAAATAAGAGAAATCTTGTACAAAAATGTTCATCTCATTACCAAAAAAATTTCTATATTGCTAATAGATTTTCTTTGATAAAATACGTACGAACAATAGCAAAACATTTTTTAGATCTTTCATAAAATTGAAAACGTTCAACCATTTCAAATTGAACATCATTTCCAACTATTTCTTTATATTCATTCCATATAGGTACATCTAAACCTTTCTTTTTATCATCATCAACAAGATCCATTAATGCAATTGGTTTAGCAACATATTGATCTAATGGAAATAGTTTTAAAATCTGTCGAAGTAACTTTGGTATTGGTAAACCATCACATAAAATCAAACGAGCGCCATTAGCTCGCGCTATTGATTCAGATGGAAAATTCGAATCCGCTAAAACAATTTCATCTCCATGACCCATTGATGCTAATGCATAGAGTAATTCAGGTGAAATTAAATGAGGAATTCCTTTTAATGGCATTATAAAAGAATTTTTTTTTTTTCTTTTTTATTATTTTTTTATTTAAAATAAAATAAATAAACAATAAGTTGTCCTATGATTCTTATCCATAGTTTACCAACATGTTTATATTTTGCTCCAATGTGAATAGAGAGGAACATTGATCATGTGAAAAAATGTGTCTGTCAATTTCGATGTGAAAAAAAAAAGAAGAAATTAACTTCCCAAATCCTTCTTTCTCTCTCTTTTTGTTCTTTTTTGTACCATCTGTTCCTTTTCTTTTCTTAAAACTAAGAAATTATTATGCTATCTGATCAACAACAAATACCAGCAAAAGTATTAGACGATTTATGCAGGTATGAAATTTGTACCTATTGACTTATATAAAAACAACGATAGATGTTTGGGTATTTTTCTTTTTATTTAGCCGTTTTATTATTAATATCCCAGCTGAACAACGTGATGATCTTGTCCGAGTACTATTTGCTGTTGAATTAGCTCATTGGTTTTATATTGATTTTTATTGTGAAGATGATAATGATTTATATATGTGTAATATTAAAGAATTTGCTCAACAAAGTAATACAAAATAAAAATTAATATAATTTTTTGTTTTTTGTTTCTAAATAAAATAGTTTTTCAACATTGTCCATTTCTACGTGATTATGTAAATAATCTTGATAGTATTGTATGTCAATGGCGTGAATATAAATTAAGTGTACCAACATATGGTGCAGTTTTAATTGATCCAACATATGAACATATATTACTTGTAAGAGGTTTTTATAATCGTGAAAGTTGGGGTTTTCCAAAAGGAAAAGTTCAAGAAAATGAAAGTCCATTTAAATGTGCCATACGAGAAGTAATATAGATTTTTATTTTTTAAATTTTTATCTATGAAACAAAATATTTATATTTAGGTTATGGAAGAAGTTGGTTTTGATATGAAAGATCGTGCTTTTGATGATCAATATTTAGAACGTGATCTTAATGGACAACTTATACGATTATATATTGTTAAACAAGTACCACTAGATACAAAATTTGCACCTAAAACAAAAAATGAAATTAAAGTATGAAAATTTTAAGTTCTCAATGAAATTAATTCAATTGAAAAACTATCACACATTTGTCTATCTTCTATCCTAATAAGAAAAATGTTTGAATTCTATGCATAAGATAAACTATAGTAAAATATTTCTTTCAGAGTAATAATCATTTTACTAATATTTCAAGTTATTCGAACGATAAATATTATATCATGAAAAATTCTAGTTATATAATTATTATTATGATGATGAAAACTTAAGGACATGTATTCTTTCGAGATTTTTCTATACTTCACTAGAGTGTACTTTATATATGGGAATAAGAAAATAGTTTATAACTTAAAACGATTCTATTATGAGATATAAGAAATAGATAGAAAGTTTCTAGACAAAAGCTTATGCTATTTTTTTTGTTGTTTTGTACTCTTTTAGAATATATACTTAGAATTTTATTATTGTGTTATAAGTAAATTTTGAATTATGATAAAGTATTATTTTATGTTAAAAATAACTATTTTTCTTTGTAATAAATCTAATCAAAAAGCTTTACTTTTACTAATATAAATTATTTTAGGCTTTCTCTAATATCTCAAAAGAGCATATTTAATATATTAAGACTTACGTCAAAATCAATTTAGCATTCTAGATCAGTTTTCTTTGTCAAATAAAATTATCTTTCTATCGTTCAACTATTTCACTAGAATTTATTTTATTTAGTATTGCTTATAGTTCTAGCTTAAAAATATTTACTGTTACGGAGTTCGGACTCGTCAAATCTCGAGTCGAACTTCATATCAAGCAAGCAAACGAAGTCGATAAACTATTGAGAAATTTACGCAAGATATTCATCAGCGAGTTCTGGTTATGTACATGTTGACTATAATCGCAGTCAGATTATTTTCCTATGATTCGATAGAACTTTTTCAAATGCTTCAAAATTATAATTTAGCTCGAAAACTAATATTATATTCTGGTTCAGTATTTCAAATTGAATTGACTAACATATATTTTCACCATTTTTTTTTTCTTCACTCTTAGCCTCTCTCTCAAGGTTAAGACCTTAGAATTTGATTTCTATTGTCAAAATAGCTTTTTGTACAAGTGAATTTTTCTGTAAAACAAAAAAAAGGTTTACAAAACTATTTTCTTATCTAAAACTCATCAATTAATAAAATAAAACATATTTTATTTTTTATATTATTTTTTCATAGGAAATGCGTTGGTTTCCTATAGCTGATTTACCATGTCATAGACATGATACGATATCACAAATTAAATTAAATATTAATCCAAAAGCATTTTTTATGGTCATACCATTTATTAAGTAAGATATATTGAAGTTAATTTAATTCAATTGTTTAAAACATATGTATTTCAATGGTCTATTGTTCGAATCTATATTTTAGAGATTTACGTCATTGGATAAATCAAGAATCTGGTATATATACATCATCAAATGGTGATTCAGATAATACAAATGAATATATAAAACAATGTGAACAAGAAAATTTACATCATCAATCATCATTAAGATGTCAAAAAATAATATATAAAAATAATACACGAAAAATAAATATTCAAGAAAAATTATTTGGTGTCGATCAACAAACATCATCATTTAGTAAGTATTGAAAAAAAAAAGTCATTGATTTAAAAATTGTCACTATGATGATAAAATTTAAATATATCTCTTGATAAAAATTCATGAAAGGATATTAATGCTAAGAAGTACTGAGTGACAAAAAAAAAAAACGAAATTTTTTTTGTTTTTTAAATACAAAAATTTTGTTATTATTTTAGTACGTAATGGTACATATAAACAACGAAAAAATTCAAGTAAAATTATTGCTAATCTTACACCACAAACTATTGATGAACAACAAATATCATCAACAAATATATTTCAAAAACAATTAAGTATACAAGATACAATTCAAAAACATTTTTCAACAATACTTAAAAATGATTCTATTACTGTTACGGATAATACATCAATTACAGAAACAATACTTATGAGAGAAAATAATTCAACTATTATTAATAATATATCAAGTAATAAAAATTCATTAGTTTAGATTTATTAAAGAATTCTATTGAATAAGATAATACATTTTCTATTTAAAATAATAAAATAATTCATGTACATTTGAAAAAAAAAGAAAAAATTTTTTTTTTCCGATTTTTTTGGAACCTCTAGAGATATGTAAAATTTATAACTCTCATAGGAAAATGAATATATATATTGAATCTGATAGAGTATCATACTTTAATCACAATCCGACTACTCAGTATCTAAATTTATAAGGAAGAAAATAAAAATCAATCTTCGTAATTATCTCTTCTCGTACGTTTCTCTCGAGAGATTTGAAAGCGAAAAAAAAAAAAGTCTTTTGCTTTTTTTTTTTTAAGAAGATTTATATATGTCAAATGATAAACTTATTATTCATAGACAGAAAATTTTTTTTTCGTAAAATTTATATACTCTTTTGTTTAAATATTGATTGATCAATATAATTAATTCAAACGACAATTTTTGAACTCATATTCAAATTCAGATATCAATGAAATCTCTATGTTCTTTATATAACAACTGAAAAATAATGATTTTTTACTAATCATTTTTAAGCTTCAATAAATTTATTATATCATATTATGAATAATTTATCAGATCTATGACATATAATCTATACACTAACATATATAGATGAGAAATTTTTGAATTAAAGAAGTGGCTTTGTTTTATTCTAAAAATTTCTTTCATTTCATAGAAAAAAAACAATAGGCAATCTCTAATAATTTATATGATTGATGTTTATTGCATGACTAGGTGCATAAATCATGATAAAATAAAATAAAAACACATTCTTGTTAGCATGAAATGTGTATTCATATCTATAAAACAACAAAAGAAAAAAGAAAATTTTGAATAAGATAAAAATAAAAAATTTAATACTATTTATTTAGATACAACTCAATTAACGCCACCAATGTCAAATGATGATGAAAATAAACGTCCATTATCTGTCAAAAATCATAAAGGAAAAAGATCTTCATGTTCATTAACAACGCCATTTCGTATATTAACTCGAGATCAACCTGATGAACTCTACACTCAACTAAAAATACCTGAAACGAATAATAATGTTAATCATATTTCTGATAAATCTCAACGTCATCGACGTAAGTTCTGTTTTATATTTTTTTTTGTTTAAAAAAAAAAAAAAAAAAAAAAGAAATCGATTTATATAATAGGTCGTACTGGTCGACATTTAAATAATGACATAACTTCTCAAAAATTACAAGAACCATTTTTAAATTTAACAAATGATACATTTCAATTTAGTGGTCCTCGGTGTTGGACACAATTTCGTTTAAATCGTTCTGAAGTCGTTCGTTGTCTTCGCGAGTGATGAAAAAACAAAACAATCAAAATTTTCGTTGCTTTTTTTTTGTATATAAAACAATCAACTGTTGTGTATGTGTCTATATCGAATGAGGAGTGTTTGTATGTGCAACACACAATACATATGCATATTTATCTGAATGATCAATTTATCTTTTCATTACATTCCCGTATTTTTCTTTTTTTTTTCGTTTGTCTTCCGACAACCGGTTTAAAATTGTTCTTGTAGGGAATCTCAGGAACTAAACCAGTGTCTAAATTTCTATGTGCCACATATTAATGGTATTGTTCAAGTTTTGCATTTAGTTTTTTTTTCTATTTGTTGTTGTTTCGCTTGTCGCATTTCTTTTTTTTTTCTTCTTGGCTCTCAGATATGATCAAATAAAATGTGATGAGTTCTTCTCTTTCGTTGTTCTTTATTTGCATCTGGTTTTCTTTTCTGAAGTTTTTCGCTCGTGCATACCCGATATAATTATATGTCAATCTCGTGTGCACGTAAACCAATGTGATATGCATACATATATATGTTTTTTGTGTGTGTGTGTTTGTGTGTGATCATCAAATTCATGTCATTTTCTTTTTCTCGCTACTCTACATTAACAAGATATGTGTGAAGAAAATAAACGGATCATCATCGTAACCTACTTATGTTCAATGTCATTTTAGGAAGACGACAAGTTATAAGATTATCTTAATGCATTTGTTGAAGTTGTTTGTATGTAATAAGCAGCAGCAGCAAATCTTCTTCTTTCTCATCTATTTTCTGATTCTGACGACTTGTCATTCATTATAACAATATAAAACTAGATTCACTAGTTTTTTTTTTTTTTTCTTTTCTTCTTTTTTTTTTTGTTAGCTGGGTATTTGTATGGCAAATACAAAAGAAGTATGTTCGGAAAATAAGTAGAAAGAGCGAACTTCAATTTTCCTCTTACTGGCCGATCCGAGAAAAAAAAAAAGAAATATAGAAGTTCTACGAACATAATAATGATAACATCATTCATTTTTTTTTTTTTTTTTGTTTTCTAAAATGATCCTAGAAGAAAATCCTGATTTCTCAGCCTATTTAGTCGATTCAAAACATCCAATGAATGAACAATTGATGAAGAGTCATGAATTATATAGAGATATTTTCAAAGGAAATATAAAAAGACATGAAGAAATAATTGGAACAAATAAATTTCGTACGTATGCAAAAGCTAATGAAAACAAAACAAAAGTTTTTTTTACTTCTTTTATGATTTTTTTTTAATGTTTATGATAAGATTATAAAAGGGACTTCTCATTGATTTTTCTTTTTCACAATAAAAAAAAAATTCATTCACCAAGGGACATGCATACACAATAGTTTTATTTCTCTATTATTACGATTTGTTTTGTATTCTATTTCATTCATTTGTCCGCCCTCTCACTTTTTTTTTCAGCTATATTATTTATTAATTTTGTTTCCTATATATATTAGGCGATTCATTTCCATCTATAATGATCGTAGCAATTCTTTCGTCTTTTGTGATTGCTATATTCATTGTTGGTTTAGCTATTTCTTACTATCATAAACAACGTAAAAAACAATCAAATGATTCATCATATAGTATTACAAGATATTGGCGTCGTCAATTGGCATCAACATCATGTGATAATTTAAATTCATCATTAATTACAAATAATAAACAATCATATCCAATTGTAAATGAAACAACAAGTATAATTAAAAATTCATTTTCATGGCCTGAAGCAAGTATGTTACATCGACAAGATCAAGAACAAATAAAATGTTCATCAACAATATCTTCATCAGCATTATCATATTCATTAACAATGGAACATATTACAGAACCAGCTTCATTAACATTTGGTCTACGATGGAATGATATTACTAAATCATTATTTGTTCGTGTTGTTAGTGCTCGAGATTTATTTATTTATAGACGTCATCGACAACCTTTAGTAATTGATTCGTACGTACGCATTGAACTGATTTTCACATCAATAGAGAATACTAATCCAAGTAAATATTTCTTATTTATAAATTTTATTAAAAACATATTTTTTGTTGTTGTTTTTTGTTTTTCATTAAAGAAACATTTCCATCAATGCGTACACATATAATTAAAAAAAATGCATATCCTATTTATGATGAATTATTTGAATTTACAAATCTTGAACAAATAAATGATGATAATTATTCAATTGTTTTTACAATATCAACATATGATACATTTACAAGAGATGAAATTGTTGGTGAAGTTATTTTTCCAATAAAATTTAATATATTAGATTCAACTGAAATGACATTTACACAAAATCTAACAACACTTCATAAACAAGTATGAAAATAATATTTATTTTTATTATTGTCAAATGATATACAAAAAAAAAGAAATAGATATAGAATATTATTTATTGTTTCTTCTAAAACAACATATAATCTCTCTAGAAGAAATAAATATTCTTTACAAGACAAGATTCAATTTCTTTTTTTGCCTATTTCAGTTAAGTAATCAAGAACTTGGTCAAATGCTTATTTCATTATGCTATCAACCAACTGATAGTAGTGTAACAATAATCGTATTAAAAGCAGCAAATTTACCTCGAATAGGAACAACAAGATTGATTAGTAAGTAGAAATAGGATATTTTTTTATTTTGTTTTTATCTCATTATTCTTATTGATTTCATTTTATTTGTTTTGTGTATTTATTAAGATCCTTATTTTAAAATTTATATGTTTTATAAAAATCAACGAATTTTTAAAAAACGAAGTACTATTAAACGAACAACACAAACTCCTGTTTATAATGAATGTTTTACATTTCATATACCAAATAATGATATAGAAAATATTTATTTTGATATAATACTTTTTGATTATGATAATCATATGAAACATGAAGCTATTGGTACATGTTCTATTGGAAAAGAAATGAATCAACATTGGAATGATGTTTGTCATCGACAAATAACTAAACAAATAGCTCATTGGTATCAATTGAAATCATACAATGAATCAATTCATTGACATATTTTGTTTATGTATATCACATACGCATATATTTTATTTTCATCACTATAATCTGATTGTTGTCAGTGTTGTTTATTAAATAAAAAAAAAAAACCAATAATAACAGTCATGAATATGTATTTATTTTTGAAAATAAAATCTAATTTTATTTTCAGAAACAAAAAAAATAAAAACTAAAAAGAATGCTATCTTCAAATTTGAATCAAAAGTTATTAAAAACATTATGGAATTCTATTGTTTTAAATAAACAATTTTTAAGAAATGGTCAATATCAATCAAATATTCTTAATAATTATGCAAATATGTATCGACCTGAAGTTGAAAGTGAACTTGAATATTTGGCTGTACAAACAAGTAGAAATAAATCATTACAAATTGATTATGAAATAGAGTAAACAAAATGATTTGATAATTATTTTTTTCTTTTTTAATCAAAAAAAATCTTTCTCAATGTATATAGATAGACATTTTATGAAAGAGGTTATTTTCTTGGGAACATTTTACATGTATATATTATTTTCCTAGAGAGATGAAAAGAAAAAGATTTCATTTCCGAAGTTTGTCGACAAAGTCTCTATGAACAAATATAAAACTTTCAAGATAAATAGATCTCAATGAATCGAACAAAAATTATCATAGACTTAAAATTCTTCGATATGTCCTTTAGAAAGACATCAAGGTCAGAAGTTCTCGCACAAAATTCTATACTTCATTTCTTTGAAAGACGAGCGAATTTCGTAAGAATAATATTTTGACAAAAAATGCCTTTAATTAACTTCATGATGAGGATAATCGGAAAGTTTTTAGATAAAATGTTTGTTCACTTTTGACGTATTTTCAACGAAATTAAAATCTATGAATTACGAATATGGACTTAGGAACTTGTATTCGATAGTAGCAGAATAATCTTTGAAAAGTCCAAAAGCTTAGTTTCAACATATAAATTTTGTAGGGAAACGTGCCTACTTTACAAAATGATCGACTTCAATAAATTTTAGCATGTTTGAAAAAGAACTTCTGGGATAAAAACAACTATCAGTCAAATCACTATTAAAAAAAAACATTTTATAGGAATTTCAAAAAGTTCTTTTTCTACAAATATATCAAATCTGAATAAATATCTTGTCGAAAAACTTTCTCATCAACATCAATCTTAGAATACTAATGAAGATTTCTTTTTCTTTTTTTATCTCACAAAGTTTATAATGACATATTTATTAGCATTACAATACTAAATATTGATAAAGGTTATTCAGGTCAATGCTATGAATATAAGATTAATTAAAATTATTCTGGTTTTAACGTCTAAGTCAATAAATTTTTCTTTTAATAGTATCACATAATCAATATGTAATTCATGAATTCAGTACAAAAAATTTTTCTCATTCTTTTAAAGTTCATTCTAATAATAAAAATATAGTTCTATAACAAAAAAAAACACCATCTATGAATAGAGAAAAATTAATTTTATCTGATGTACTGAATTCAGATCATTCTTTTTTTTTGAAGTCAAAAATACCAAAAAAAAAAAAAAAAAAAATCGTTTTGTATAAACATAATGAATTCCTAAGAGAAAACTAACTTCAAACAAATTTTAGTTCTATGATACTTATTCTTTTCATTTTTCTAACAAAAATAATTTCCTTGAACGGAAAAAATTCTTCTTTTTTTACATACAATTATTCAATTATATTTTAAAAGTTTAGTTCTATATTCAAACCAATTACTTAAAAGATTAAAACAAAAAATCTATAAATTCAAAATTTTTTTTTTTTTGTTTTTCTTATTTATAGACAACAACGTAAACGAAAACGTACTATTCGATATCATATTCTACGACGTAAATATATAGCAAAACCAAGTGATATTAAAATAGATCCATATATTAAAAATCATATGCAATTTTTACATAAAAATTATCCAAGTATATTATTGAATGATTTCTATTCAATATATAAAAAAAACATAAAATTTTGCTTGTTGTTTTTTTGTTTTAGAACGTTGG
Source organism: Rotaria sp. Silwood1 (assembly GCA_905250075.1). Taxonomy (NCBI): domain Eukaryota; kingdom Metazoa; phylum Rotifera; class Eurotatoria; order Philodinida; family Philodinidae; genus Rotaria; species Rotaria sp. Silwood1. The sequence continues at coordinate 26,415 of CAJNOP010001062.1, forward strand.
ACAATAGGTATGTTAGCAGAAAGTTTTAATTATTCTATTGAAAATGTTCGATTAATTTTACGACAACGTACAAAACGTCGTATGCAAGTTCGATCACGTTCACCATCATCATTATTTAATATTAAAGATGAAGAAGAACGTGAAAAAATTATACGTGAACATATTATTAAAAGAGATTTAAATATTAGTAAAAATTCTGAATTCGAAAATGATGATGATCCAGTTGATTATCAAGTATTAGCTGAAGAAAGTAATCTTGTACCACGACAACGTCCAACTGATGTTTATATGGAAAGATATGTAAGAAAAATTGTTCGAGAGTATGATTATGAAATATTGAAAAATAAAATTTCTTAACATTATGATTTAAAAATCTTACATAATTCATATAGTTTTTTTTTTTTTATCGAGCTTCTGTTTGTTGTGGTTTTCGATATTCAATTACTGTTTATCAGTGAGATTATTTTCAAAATTCATTCCATAGAGTAAATCTTTATTTTTCACTTGCTGATCTCATCCTCGCGTGGTACTATGTCTTATTGAATTATATGCCTGGTTATTAAGGTTGATGAAAAGGAAATTAAGAATTAATCTTCTGTTAGAGATGCAATGAATTGTCGCTTGATTTAAAACATTTGACTTTTAAGATCATGATTTTTTGAGTGTTTCATATCAGAGATCGAATCGATTCATGTTTTTGTTGAAACCGATCCTATTTTTTTCGCTTAATATCTGCGAAAAATTTTGTTCAAAACTCTTAAATTTTTTCATGGAAATTAATCTAGTTGATTTCTCTATAAGTATAAAATTTTAGACCAAAATTATTAAAAAAATATACAAGTTTTTCGAAAGTCTCGAACCTTTAGAAAAGAAAAAATTCAATAGCTTGATCATAGTAACCTAAATTCTCTTAGAATTTTCTAAGAACATTATATACTATCTATAAACGAATCATTGATATTTATCAATTAACTAAAAAGTATATCCTTCTCGTAAATGAAAATTCGAAGTCTTTTTTGTTCTCTATACATATTTGCTCAACTTTTACATAGAATAAAGCTTTAAGTAAACAACTATAGACTATAGATTGTGAAGTGTCTCTTGAATTTAATAATATCATAAATACTTTGATGTATTCTTGAATGATAAATTTCTAAACATAGCACATTATTACTAATAGATTTTTCGTAATAAAAATCCAATTATAAATGATCTTGTTGAGATTTATATATTTAATAATAGAACTTAAATCTATAAAAGAAAAAAAAAACGTTAATAATTATCATGTTTAATCTTTTTGTCTCTCGTGTTTGTTTTTTTAGAACGATGGTTTCTTCTCAAATATCATTTCATCATCATCCGATGATGATAATCAACAAAATGAACGTGATGAATCAATAAAGAAAAAAAAATTTTTAACTTCTTCATCAACTTTACTTGATCGTATTACTAAACTTCGTCTTAATACAAATTCAACTAATGACACGTATTCATATGATCAAAATTCAGAACTTTATAATAAACGTATGAAAATTATTAAAAAAATGCAACAAACAAATGATTCTATTGTTGAAATAAATGAACGAAAACAAAAATTTCTTGAAAAATTATCATTTAAAAAATAAAAAATTTCTATTTTGATTGTTTTTATATTGATAATAAATAAACATCTGAATATATACACACACATAAAAATAAATCGATATTTTATTTTAAAAAATACATTTCTTTTTTTTGTTTTCCTTAAATAAATAAGATAATAATTATGATTATTTATTTGATTGATATACAATATTTCTTTAAGAAAAGTATATTAACGTTGTTCTCTTGCTATTTTTTCTTGTTGTTTCTTTCTCATGTGAATTGATTCTACTAGTAAGTATAGAAAAAATATCCGTGAATATGCGAGAACGATGTTTGGTAAAAGAAGGGTTAGCACACAGAACATTTTACAGGAATATGTGAGCTTTTCTTTTTTTTTTTCCTTCTCGGTTTTTTTTTTTGGTGTCTTTCTTGTTTGGCATTCGTCGTCAACAACAGAAGCACCGTCGTTATTGCTCTTCTTATTGTTGTTTTTATTCTGATTACAAATGCGCAAAACTATCGTATATTAGATATGGATTATATAAAACATTAGTTGATATATAGTAGATCTATAATGAACAATTGTGTGTGTGTGTACAAAATACATTTCCATATATATATATATGACCTCGGCATTTTTCTCTGATCATGATAACCTTTGTATATAGAGTATCTTTAATTCATATGATTTAAAATATTTCATAGCGTTAGTCAAGTCAACATCCGGAAAGATTCTTTTTATTAATCTCGATTACGCTTGGGACAAAAAAAAAGTAAAAGAAAATTAAATTAAAAAAAGAGAAGGAAATTTAAGGTAGAATTTATAAATAAAGTTTATATTTATTGTTAACTACAGATGTTTCTTTCGTTTATTTTTATGAGTAATATGTCATATCCTAGAAATAATGTACTTGTCATAATTATCTTTAATAAATAATCCTATATTTGAATAGATTTAAATATAATTAATAAGTTAGGCAAGATATTTAATCATTACAGTTTTTGAATTTATTTTATGTATAAAAGGATCAAAGAAGTATGTTTAGCAATTTTATGAAATCAGAATTTTTTCTATTTTAGAAATCTATGCTTATCTGAAAACATAATTTTCTATATATATATATTTTTTTTTTTTTCGATATATATAAGGAAATAAGATTAATTCTTTTTGTCACGTTTTCATATAAATTTTTTGTTATTGATCAAATTAATACCATATATATATATAGATTTTTCCATGTATCAATCAGATGATATTCTTATTATTTTAGAGAATACTCCTGTACAAAAATGTTTGTGTTTATCGAATAGATCAAAAGATATTCAACCATCCTGTCTCACTATGCTCCATATTTAGTGTATTTGTGGTTGCATTGTCTTTCTCTCTTCTCCTTCTTAACTAACGTGTCCTGTCCTTCGAGTCGACTTGCGATTTTCACATTTTTCTCCTCGTCCCGTCCTCATCTCTTTGCATGATTTTCATGTGTTATATGCGTGCAACAGGGAGAGAGAGAGAGAGTGCTTGCGCGAGTGTCTGCAGTCGTCTATTTGCACAATTGCCATTGCTCGTTCTTATGGGCAATGTGTTCATATTCGTTTTGTCATTGAAAAATGAGAAAAAAAAAGAGAAAAAAGAGAAAAAAAAAATAAAGATGCAAAACGACATAGAGTATAGTTGTTGATTTTTTTTTTCTTTTTTTTTCTTTTTAATACGCTTATATGTTCGCGTTATATATATATTTATATATAGTTTTTTTTCTATTCAGAAACAAACTAGAAATCTAGCAAGTATGTGATATCGATATAAAAACCATCACTATTGTTGTGGATAAAAGAGAGTAGAATAATATGTAAAGAGAATAACGATGACTTATTTATTTGTTTACGACTAGAACGCTATGGCTGTCTTTTCTTAATGACATTTTCTGCAAAAAAAAAAAAAGCAAAGGAGAATAAGGAGAGATGAAAAAAATAGAATACGCTTGACTCGTCGCCATAGTATATGTGTTGTTTGGGGAAGGTTAGTTAAAGCATGTATAGTTCTTTCTCTATCATAATGTGTGTGTAGACATCTCTTTTTTTCCTTCTTTTTTTTTTCTTTATATTGCAAACGTCCATTTCTATATTCACTAGTTCGATGAATGATGGTTATATTCATTATATATATATATGTATATATCTTCAATTGAGTTAGAAGCAATTCGAACATTGAACTTTATTTGTCATTGTTCATTGTTACAATAAAGAAATTCATTTGTTTGAAATGCAAGTTTACATTCATCGTTTTCTTTCTTTTTTATCATAAATGTAAGTTAAATGACTGAAAGATATGTGTTATTGCACAAGCATTTTGTTAAAATCAGATTTTATAATACGCTGAATAACAATTATGACGATAAAACATCAACCCTTCTTACCAACAAAAAAAAAAAATATATATATATAAGAGAATGGAAAAAAAACTAGAATACAAGGGTAAGTTATGTTCGTCGAGCAAAAAAAAAGAGCGAATAGACACATGATAGCGATGAATAACCCTTTCTGCCACGTCCAACATTGCCGGTAAACAAAACACTGTAACATGCATAGAATGGAATCGTATTAGACGAGAAGTTTCTGTTTCTCACCTGTGTCTTTTTATTATTCATCATATGTTCTTTGTTTTTGTTCTTTAGTTATTCCAGAAATTAAATATTCATATATCATAATCAATATCTATAAGTTTTTATTTTTTTTTCTTTCACTTCAAAGTTTCAGATTGAAAAAACAAACATAATGATATCAAGCAATGGTCTCAAACGTAAATCATCAACATCCGTAGTAGCAGATAATCATAATATAATAACAAGTACAACAACAAAACGATTCCGTGGTACTTCTTATGATGGGTAAGTCAATGCGAGAAAGACGTTGCGCCCGCTTGCCCGCTGTCTTGTTTCTTTCGTTCATTCATTCATCCATTTTTTTTTCTTCTCCTTTTTTTTTTTGTTTTTTCTATATAAATATAATCATTGTCGTGGTAACGTTCAATTGGTCGTCCTCATCGTCGACATTAGTAATCGCGTTCCAACAGATAGATATTTTCATCCATCCTTGTTTTTTTTTTTCTCTCTTTTTCTTCTTGCATCCTACCTTCCGCCATTCATTGCTTCCGAACATTAAATCGAACCTCGCTGCTTTTACTCGTCATGTATATTTATATATATATACATCTTAACATACAAAATTTAGTTTCGTTCTTCTTATTCTATATTGAAAAATAAATAAACAATAATAATAAATATAAGAATATTTATTTTGTTTTTTTTTTTTTTTTGTAAAAAATTTTGTAGAAAAATTCATCATAATGAACATCAAAAATCATTATTATTATTATCAACAACAAATAAAACTCAACAATCGTCAAAGATGACAATTCATAATAGTAGTAAACAAGAAATGACATCAGAATATCGTCAACTTCAATATGAATTACAATGTCAAGAAGCTTTACTTGTTCTTATGCAAAAACTTAAAACAAATCAACGAATTATATCACAAACAAATAATACTAATCAACGAACCACCACCACCACCACAACAGCAACAACAACAACTACGCCTGTTCATACAACAAAATTAAATTCAACTACACCAACAAAACAATCATTGGTATACAAAAAAATATATTAATAATTATTCTATTGAATTCACAAAAAACAAAAAAACTTTTTCTTTATAGAATTTAACAAATCGATCAATACCAACTAAACCACCACATCCAAATCAATATACAGTTAATCGATCAAATAATAATTTACAACAACAAACTTCAAAATCTTCTCAATTATTACCTCAAGCTACTCGTCAATCAACTAATAGTACATTACCAATAACAGCTACTCGTCTATCATCAACTTCAACTACAAAAAATTCTTCTTTATCATCATCAATAACAAATAATTCTTCAAAAAGTATAGTTTTAAATGAATAATTTTTTTCTATTGAAAAATATATCGAGAATAAATTGATTTCAAAAAAAAAATCAATATTTTATAATCAGTTGAGTTAAATATTGTTGATATAAAGAAATTTGATCATTATCAAGTGTTCTATTTCAGTTACATATTCGAAATTTATATATCAATTTCGATTACATAATGATATCAATATTTTATCATAGAAAATAAATATATTAGAAAAAAAAGCTATTTTTCATTTTTAAAATGATAGATAAATCAAATTTTTGAAAGATATTATTTAAAATATCAATATAATAGATTTGATATGTTGAATTTTTAACTATGAGATAATGTTTCATAAAGAAGAAAACGAAAGAATTATACTATATAAATCTTCTTGTAAATTCGATCGTATGTAAAATAACAAGTTTTATTACTTGATTACTCAACGTGATATGATCTTTCACTCAATGTAAAAAAAAAAGAAAAGAAAAATTTAATGTTTTGATGAGTCAACAAATCATTTTGTATACTTCCGTTTTTTTTTTTTAATATAATAAGTAAAGTTCATTTTTTATTTGTTCGATTTGTAATAAAGAAAAATTCAATTAAAAGCTCATCTTCATAAGATAATTCACTAATGTCATTCAACTAACTTCGGATATATATATATATTATCGAATAAAATAGAAGTTAAAATAATACTAAAAAAACAAAAGAAATATCTATTCATTAATATTCTTACATAATCTTCTCTATTATCTTTCATAGGTAATGGAATAACAACAGATCAACATTTATTAAATGCTAAATTAGCTTTACGTAAACAACTTGAACAAACACTTTTACAAATTCCAACACCTAAACCATCTATATGTGATTTAACTTATATTCCTGGTATAAATGGTTGGGCAGAATTTTTAACATTAATTGGTCTTGAACAAGCATATAATACATATACAGATATTGGTAATCGTCGTTTTTCATCAGAATTTTCAATATCATTACCATATATATGTGCTCAATGTGGTACTGATTGGTCAGTAACATGGCATGATATATCATCAATAAATGATAATATTAATAATAAAGATGAAAAAATTCTTTGTGATCGTTGTAGAAAAACATCACAAAAAAAAATTCTTAAACAAGATCATTCAAATCGTTTACGACAAGCATTTATGAAAGCATTACAACAAGAAAAAGAACTTGATGCTAAATTTCAACAACAATCATCAACTATAGTTAAACCATCACCACCCCCACCACCATCAACAACAACAACAACATCATCATCACATCATAAACCTTCGAATAAATCTTTAACAACAAAAATAAATTCAAATCATCAATCTAATAAACATACAAATAATAATAATCATCATCATAGTGGAAAAACTAGTTCATCAAAACATTCGACAATACCAGTTGATACATTTACATCAGCTTTAGCTGCTTTACCAACAAATGAACAAATAGAATTATTTCAAAAACATTTTTTATCAAATATGTTTCCATTTGCTGCTGTTGCTAATCAAGCAGCTGCACTTGCAGCTAAAACAACTCAACAACAACAACAAGTATTAGCTGCATCATTACCAGCTATGGCTGCTTCATTAATGCGTCAAGGAAATCCTGCTCAATATTTACTTGATATGATACCACAAGCAGCTAAACAACAACAACAACAACAACAACAACAACATCATCGTCATTCGAAATGATTTCTTTTTTCTTCTTCTTTTTGTACAGTTTGGTTTTGTCGTCGTCTAAGTCATTTATCTATTTGTTGTTTATAAAAGCACTCTTTAAGTGTTGAAACAAGATTTTCTGTTTTGTGTAGATTGCAATACGATTTTATCTTCTTTTATTTATATGACTGAAATGATTCTTTGTAGTGAATAATGAATATTTTGTTTTTTCAATTGATGAGAAAAAGTTGAGGTTAGATAACCTCATAAATTCTCAAGGAAATTTTGTATATATATTATTCAGTTTTTTTTAGTATAACAAATGAAACTATATAAATCTTTATGATGAAAGAAGATCAGAGAAATTATCGTGACCGAAAATCATTCACAGATTCTTTTTTAATGATTTAGATTTTTTTCGATAGGTAATATCTATTTAATTTAGTATTACTCAATTTGATTGTCAAATGGATTTTATGCTTAGATGTAAATCACAAATTTATTGATATAGAAATTAATTTGTAACAAGTTATTCATTTTGAGGATACGATAGATGAAGGTTAGAAAACAAAACGGATCCTGTTAAGCTTAGCAAACTTCCAGCCCCACATCGCCCAGTACCCTCAGAATTGCCGTGTGCATTTTTCGGGCTTCAATTTATTGCTGACTTCAGGAATCTTGAATTGAGGTAATGGTACCTACTTGGAAATCTCTTCAAATATCAAATCATTTTTCTACCGACTAGGGTTGTATCAAGACTGAAGACTCCCTAACTGGCATCGGAATTTTTCTTTGACAAAAACCCTTAAGACTCTACAACGTTTTTAGTGAGAATTGCTTAGCTTGATTTCATCTTGCAGGAAATACAACCAGATAGACAGGGCAAGTTTCGGTCGAATAAATGAAAAAAGCAAAATTTTGACCGAGACTTGACCTTTTACTTTCACGACCCATTTATCCGGTTGTGTTTCCTGCAAGATGAAATCAAGCTAAGCAATTCTCAATAAAAATCTCGTAGAGTCTCGGGAGTTTTTGCCGAAGAAAAATTTCGTTCTTGGTTAGGAAGTCTTCAGTCTCGGTACATCCCTACTACCGACACAATATTCATTTGATGATTATAGACACCGATCTAAAAGTCCATATACATCCTCAAACCAGCGGTTTCGCTCTATCAATTCATATAAAAAAACTTTTTTTTCTACACTAAGCTGTTTTCCGAAAAAGACGTGCTCAATATAATGTCTTTCCACATGTACACGATGAGTCCAAATGATTTTGAACTCAGTTAGGAATTTTTTCTAGGCTTGGAAAAATATATAATCGACAAATCCCTGTATTAAACTGTATCGCATGATAAATAACACAAAGAAACTTTGAAGAAAAAATTTTCTCGAGAAAAATGAAAGCGACGGTTTCTCTCAGGCGTTTTTCATCGAAAAAATACTTTTGTACGTCATATCCAATGATTTTTGAATAAAGAAATATGTTTCCGAGCAAAAAAGTCACGCCTTTGGATCATATGAAAAATCGACTATTGACATTAAACTTTGCATGATGAGATTAGTTCATTATGCAAGTTGTAATTTTTCTAGTATCTTCTATCTTGCTATATTGAATATTCGAAATTTTCTCATATGTAACAGTAAATTTTGTTTTCGAACTTTATATCTTTAGAAAGAACATGTTAGTTGCATTCTCAATTAATCTTATTAAGAGTTTTTTTTTGTGCAAGATTCGAAATCGAAAGTCGATTTTCTATGCATTCTGACGAAGACAACAGCTTTTTTGTTAAACAATCCATCTCGAGAACACAAGCTTGGAAAGGCAAACACTATCCTAGATTTACCTATTACTCATCAAATGAATATTATCTCAGTCAAAAAACTGATTTAATATCTAAACAGATTTTCTTGTTAGACGAAAAATTCAAAAACATAAATCACAATGATTGAAGAATGTATGAAATAAAATATACAATCGATATTATTTGAAAGCTATAGATCAAATTGCAATTGAGATTAGAATGATTACTCGATTTCATTTTGATACTTTCATTGTTTGATTGTTATTCGATTCAATATTAGATAATGTGTATGATGTTAAATTTAGTATCATTAATAGAAACGATGGATGTATTTAGACATTTTATTGGTATTTGACGAGCATGAAATCCCATAGGATAGATGAGATGGAAACTCTTTCATTCCATATGGGACGAAATATTTGAAGATAGTTCTATCCTACATGAAACAATTCGCCATAGTTTATCCCATATGACCATATTTTTCGTTCTATCCCATCCCACGTAGAGCTCTGATATGTTTATTTATGTTAAATGATAGTAGTACATATTTGACAGTTACATAGAGAATATATTATATCCTGATTATTTAGCAATATATATATATATAATGTAAATTGATCATTTTACAGTTAATTTTATTTAGCATTATAAGTTCTTGTATTAAATAACATTTGACAGATTCATTAAAAAAAAAAGAAAATATAATGTGTCTTATCGTAATATTTTCTATTGTATTCCATGGATATTAAATACCCTCAGCACCAATTTCATGTAAATAAGATTTGCCATCATAAATTTCTGTGTTGAATGATAATGATAATAATATAAGATAGATAAAGTCAAGAACTTGTCTTAGTTTATTATTATATAATACTTTTAGTCATATATTATACGTCCTCCATGTCAATTATGTTCGATTGAAGATTTAGTATGTTGAATATATATGTACTAAATGATAGAATGATGAATATAAAACTTGTTTTATGATGTCAATTGATATTATTGTTACCAAATGTTGTTTGCCTCAATTATTAATATATTTATCATCAAGGTCTTATGTCATGAGTATCTATCTAGGATCATTGTCGAGGACATATGACAGAGCAGTAAAAAAAAAAAAAAAACTTTGTCTCATCATATTACTATTTAATGATTTACTTAGATATCTATCACCTTGATATATGAATTGTATTTGATTAAAGGTCAAGTATTATGATTGTCTATATTAAATGATACTATAGAACAATATAAAATTTTGTCTCATATTGTTAATTTGTAATGCATGAACAATATATTACGTTGCTTCAATAACAACATTATTTCATATAAGATTAAATATCATGAATCTTTCCTATGAATAATAAGGATGAATATGTAATAGATCAATGTAGAATTTGATTTATCATGTTATTTTGTCTGTAACTTATTAGTTAAATGTTATATATAGGAAAGTTCTATGTTCAATGATTACAAACAACTAGAGATATGCGATTTTCACCAATTGATAGAGAAAAATGAAAGAATCAAGAATAAGTTATATTTTAATGATACTATATATCTTAAAGATTCGTTTATAAGATCATAATACTTTAATTGTTGTACTATGAATATACATAGGCTAGAGTATTTTCTATCGATCTATATAGACCCAATTTTTTATAGTTATTGCAATTCAAGAGATATACCATTATTATTGAAGTTTACTAGATTCGTTATTTTTCACTAAGTGTTCTCTAGAAACGACGATGGTTACTAAGAAATTTATTGTAGTTAATTAACTGTATTTGCATCTATTTTCAGATTACTTAAAACTAGAAGATAAGATAATGAATAAATTTCAATAAAAAATCGTATATTTTATAGATCGATTGATGAAAATCGTAGGTTTCTAATTGTTTGCATTCGTGAGTTACTTGAAAAAAGAAACAGTAGAGTACATTGTAACATCTTCGGGTCAATAGAGTTTTCAAAAAAAAAATAAAAACAATATACAGTAATAATATGAGAAAATTCTTCATTCAAAATTTAATTTATAAGTTATAAAGTTCTCAGTTCATGAATAGTTCTAATACATTTTCTATTTGAAGATAATAATTTCTTTTTTTTCTTGTTTTTGTCAATAAATCATTTAGCCGATGTTCTTTAATAAATTTCTAAGAATAGGATAATTTCTAGATAGGGCATATTTTAATAGCAAATTCTTTTCAATGATTCTATTTTAATATCAGTAAATCTAATCAATCATCATTCGGAAAAAACAAAAATTCTTGTCGCACATGCGTTCACAATCCTGAAAACGATTTGTTCTTATTTGGACATCGTACTTCGATACTTGCCTGAGGATACAATAGACTATATAATTGTATTGATAATAATGGATTTTATACAAAAAATGAGCATATCTTTAACTTGTATCAATTTCTTTTTTTTGACCATCTTACTGAATGATTGTCATATTCAACATCATATTGCTAGTAAACATTCAGTTTATAAAGCAAATTCAATTTCATATATACGAACAATTAATTATATTGCGATTTGCAAATCATAGATATTATATATAAGTAAAAAGAAACATTAAAGAAATATGTAATCATGAATGTATAAAATGATTTAACACTTCTATATGTTAATAGCTTTCGTCTGTCAAACTAATATTTATTACTGCAGGTTGTGATCTTCAGATGACTATAGTCTTACGATATAATCAATATATATATATATTTTATTACCATATAAAAGTGTAAAAGACATCATAAAAGAAAAAAAAATATTGTATTCTGAATTTTTGCATTTAAAAACTTTTAGTAAGTATCATTTTCATTAGTCAGAAGTGACTCTTTTTTTTTTGTTCTTTACTCATTAATTTAATTTCATCGATAAGGAAAAATCGTCTAGATCGAAAATAGAACTTCAACTTTTGCATCTCTCTATTATCATAAATCATGATAAAATTCTGAACAGCTTGTATAAAAGAAATCTAGGTGTTAAAAATTACAAGAAAAATTTTAAACGAAGATTTGTATCTGTAGAAATGAATGTCCATTTCAAAAAAGCAGACGGGTGGATATATTTCGAATAACTTTTGATAAAAGCAAACCCAAGAGCTGCAGTTTTCACTGTTGGAAAGAGGCGGTGACGGCGCATCGTACTGTATATTATAAGATAATTCAACTTAGTTTTTTTCAAGGACTTAAAACCACGTTTTTGAAAACGAACATATTTCGTAAGGTAACTAAAGTGAATTTTCAATAGTTTGATGTACATTCGAACGGCTAACAGAAGATCTACAAAGTTGTGCAAGGCCCTGACTTTAGATTTAGTTCTTTTAGAGTGATAGATATTCTAATCGAAATTCTGAGCCCGATTTTTCTATTCATTTTCGTGAAAAATTCATTTTTTTTAGAAAACTCATTAAGAAAGCTTAGTCGAAAAATCTATATTATACGATTCGATGGGCTGTCATCTCCTCTTTCCAACGGTGATAATCGTAGCTTTCTATCTTACTTATATCAAAAGTTATTTGAAAAATATCCATTCGCCTTCTTTTTTGAAATAAGCATTAGTTTTGAACTTTTCATTTTGGTTGATAGACACATAAAATATGCTTCGTATGTTTTTAAGATACGATATTCATTTCAAATTTTTATCTCTATAATTCTAATAAATGATAGAGTCTACTCACACTTAAAAATGAATATCAAACAATCATATTTTGTTAAAAATTTATTAACATAAGTCTAGATAGAAATTTCTATTTGTGTGTCAAAGAAAACTAAATTCATTCAATTAGTTTCTTTTCTATAGACACTCTTCTACGGACTATGTTCGATGTTGATGTACGTCATCTGTATAAATATACGATAGATGGAGAACGATGAACGAAAGGATTCTAAATGGTTGCCATATTTTATTAAAAAAAACACGTCGATATTTTCTACTATATCCATTTTTATAAATAGCAAATACATAAATTAATATATGAATATTAATAAATATTTTTTGCATGTTGTTTTTTTTTATAAACAGTAAATATCAAGTCATCGTTTTTTTTAGAAAAATGTCATTTATTGAAGGTATTGGCGATGATCTTCTCTATACGTTTTGTTTCATTCTATTTATCGGTACTGTATCACTTGCGTGGCTTTCATCACATGTGAATAATATTCATTTACCTACTACATTATTTATTATAGAACGACGAACACATCGAAGAAATGGTAGTATAAATTTAATATAAAATAATTATTTTTGTTTTTCTTTGTTTTATAATAAACAAAAAAAATAATAATTTTTATAGAAGAACAATCCGAAAGAATCAATGCAATTTCATCACCAAATCAACAACAACAACAACAACAAACAATATTATCATCTGTTAATGAAATAATAATAGAACATGAATCAGATATTGAGTATGATATTAATAAAAAAAAAAAAGAAAATTATAATTTTTGTATATTTCTTACATTTAGATCAAATGAAAATGATGAACAAACATCAATATCAATAGAATCTAATACTAATCAAATACAACAAAATGAATCGAATAATAATATAATTAATTCAAATGAATCTATTTCACAAATAACAACTAATGAAGGAGAAGAAAATCAAATATTAAGAATTACAATTAAATTTCTTAATGATACTCAAAAATCAATAATAGCTAATCAAAATGATACAATTTTAAAAATCAAAAGGTGAATAAAATATTTACATAATCGAAAGTACATATTACTGAATTTATAATAAAAGATAAATAAATATCATGAAGCATTCATAATTTTTTCATTTCAACTATAAATCATTTCTAAGAAATCAGTAATATAACATAAATCAAAACTAATAATGATTCTTAACTTATAAAGAGCTACAGTTTCATATTTCATGAGCCTAGATATTCGGGTTATCGGAATTTCGCAAACTGAATTTTCGCCAATTGGCGAATATTCAATCAACTTTCTTGAGTTTTAGTAGAACGGTAGTATTGATTAGAGAAATTGATATCAACAATATTCTTAACTGTATGACTTGAGGTACATATTTATAATGCTAGGCATAGTTCTTGTACATCACTTATGATATGAATGTTCTACTACCATTAATGAACATCTATTCGACTTTCGCTAATACGTCTCTGGATTTTCGCCAATAATTGGCGAAGTTCCGAAATCCCATATATTCATAGTATTATGTTCTGTAGATAAGTGTTAAATAGTTACTATCAATGACAAATAACAATATAATATTAAATTTTAAAAATAATTTTTATTTAGATTATATTTTGCTGATGAATTAGCAAATAATAAAATTATTCGATTTATTTATCAAGGTCGTGAATTACAAGATAATGAAACTCTTTATACATGTAATATACATGATGAAACTATAATTCATTGTCAAATAAGTACACGACGACATTCAACAAATAATCAAATTAATGATGATATATCAACAATACATATTAATTCAAATAATTTTGATACATTATCATTTATTGATACATCATCAATTAATATTTCACCATATTTTCTTTTTTTTATAACATTAATTCTTGGATCTATATGGTATTTACGTATTAAATATCGTTTATTATTTACACCTATAACAACAATTATTCTTTTATTAATAACAATTATACTTTTAATATTTATATGTGGTATTTTATTAACAACACGTCGACAAATATTAGATAGAAGAATTCCAACACATTTACAACATGTTCATCTTGATTGAATATTTGTTTTATGTTGTTTTCTTTTTTTTCTTTCTCATTGTTAATAGATTATATTTATTTATTTATTTTTTTGTATGAATTGTACACTTGAAAATAGTTTGAGTATTAATTCTCATCGTTTTGTATAATATTTTATCAAATTGAGTTAATATATTATAATATATCAATTTCATTATGTTTTATTTTTGAATGTAAATTTTATTGACATAGAAGAAATTTTAAAATTAACTATTTAGAATCGAATATAGAGTTTTGAGCTTAAATTTTGAGTTTAAAATATCTTAGAGAATTCCTTGCATGTCCTATAAAGAATTAATTTTATAATCAAAATGAAAATCTAAGACTTATTAACACTCGAAAAGTTTTCTACATCTTTATCAAGAGATAGAATCTTGTTTATTCTAATACAATGTGTCTGTTTATCAGACTACATAGATATTGATGTCTCAGAGAGATAATCGATATTCCAATAGTTTCTAAATCAATCTCTTACAAACCATGTATTATTTGAAAATAATTGTGATATTTTTTGTTTTAGATTTATCAAGATTTCTATTCAATGGTATGAATTAACAAAGTTAGTTATACAATAAAAATTTAATATTTATTAAAATTCAGATAAGAATAAAACAAAAACAAAAAAAAAAATTATTTTATTAAGTAAAACAAATATCAGTCGTTAATCATTTCTTTTAATAATTACAACAAAAAGATAAATCTTTTCTTTTTTTAATATTATTTCCTATTAATCCTGAATTAATTTGTTCGGATGTTCTTTTAGGTAGATGTATATTTTTTTTTGTTGAAAAATTTTCATTTTCTTCTAAACGATTCATAACTAAATCCAATAATAATTCAACTGATTCAGCAACATTTACATTTTGTAAAGCACTTGTTTCAATATATTCAACTTGAGTTTGTCGAGCAAATTCAAGTGCACGTGCTTTTGTTATAATACGTTCTGTATCTAAATCACATTTATTACCAATAAGTATCATATCAACATTTTCTGAATAAGCATTTGATTGTATTTCACTTATCCAATTGCGTACATTAAGAAATGATGTTTCATTTGTTAAATCAAATACTAATAAAAAACCCATAGCATCACGAAAAAATGATGTTGTCAAACTTCGATATCGTTCTTGACCAGCTGTATCCCTATTTTATCAAAGAAAATACATAAAGATTAAATAGTAGTATTCAATTCAATATCTTCTAGCTGAAACTATAGTAGGCAACTGTTTTTTTTTTGAGTCGTCCCTTTTTTTGATAAAATGTTATGGTTCATAGAATCTTAACGTAATAAAATTAGTTAATTAGCTGAGAAGAAAAAGGTGTTGCTTTTTCTTTTTTGATGACTACATAAGTGGTTGTGTTCGATAATAAGTTTGTAGGCTTCTATTTGCGTCTAATTAGGGAAGCCATTTAACTAATAAATCGATTTTCACTCAAGACTACGTGTACTAGAGCTTACTGCAACTGAAATACTGCACTTTTACAATACGTTTTAAATGAATGTCATGATCCTCTTCAGCAAAACTGAGAATTATTTAAGTTTCTCAAAATTTAAATCAAATCGAAATCGAGATCGATTTAAAAAGCTGTGTGAATCGATCCTCTCGTCATTATTTCGAAACATCAGGGAAGCTAATTTTCGAGTTTCAATTTGAAATTTTCAATACAAAAAAATCATTAAAGAGAATATATATATATTTTTTTTTGCAAATGTTTCAACTCTTGTTATTATTTCTTTTCAAAACTGTAGCTATCATAAAAACATGTCAGTTCCATAATACTATCAGATTCGAATCTAAATCCAATAAACCATTCTTCATTAAATATGATGTCTTAGCAAATTTTCGAAATCAAAATTGAACAAACAATTTTGATAGTATTCGTACGACATTCATTTCAAAACTACAGTTCAAATTTAAAAGCAGATTTATTATGTTAATTCAATTCTTTTAAAAGTTATATCCTATTAACAACTTTTTCGAGCTCCATCAGATGTAATATATATCATAAGTTGTAAATTTAAAACGAATGAATTTTCATGATAATCATTATATATTATTCACAGGTAACATTCTTTTTTTTTTCTTTTCATTTTGAATAGGTAAAAGAATGTTAGAGAAACCTCTCTGACAGTGATGCTTAATCGAAAGTTGAAGAACGAAAAAAAAAAGAAAAAGCATCAAACTTGCACTTTTCGATAATTGGTTTATCAAAAAATATTGTCCTCTACAAAAGACATGATTTTGAATAATGAAAAAAAAAATTTTTTCTTACCATAATTGTAAACTAATACTATAGGATTTATTTGTTTTATTTGATTTATAAAATATTGTTTTATCACGAATATCAATACCAACAGTTGTTCCTAATGTTTTTATATATTCACCATCAATATATTGATTTAATAAGCAAGTCTATTAAGAAAAAGTAAATTAGAAAAAAAAAAAACAAAAATTTAATTACTTACTTTACCAACACCAGAATCACCAATAGCTAAAAATTTTAAATCAAAATGATCGTCCATTGCACGTGGCATGTTGGCAATCGTTACCAATGATACTTACAAATATACTGTCGTATTTTATGAATAAATAAATATATATATATAAAAGAATGAAAGAGAACGGTGATGTTGGCAAACAACAAAATCGCTCATTCTTTTTCGTTGCTTTTTCTTTTTTTTTTTCATTTCATAGAATTTTTTTTTTTTTGTTTTTTTTTCTTGTAGATGATCGACGGTAGTGGTGATAGCGAATACTCATCAGCAAGTGAAACATTAAATGATGATAACTATGTGTCAGAAACAACAGTGAAAATTCGACATACATTATCACTTAATAAAGAAAAAGCAGCACCACTTGCTACAAAGTATGATTTTATATTTTTTTTTTTTGTATGAGAAAAAAAAAGATTATTGTATTTTGTTTTTGTTGTTGAAAAGGTGGACTTTTTGGCTTGATTCACAAAAATCAAAATTTACAACAAAAGAAGATTATGAAGCCGGTCTTCAAATAATATTTGCTGTAAGATATTATTATTTAAACAAAATATAAATTTTGATTATTTTCAAAAATTAATCTAGGTCGAAACTGTTCAAGAATTTTGGAGCGTTTTTAATAATATACCAGGTAAAAAAAAAATATTATTTCATCTATTTTTTTTTGTTATATAAATTTTAAGCACCAAGTCGATTATCAAATCGAGTTAGTTATCATTTAATGCGTCAAAATCGAAAACCACTTTGGGAAGATAGAGAAAATGAAAAGTATGTTATAATTTTTTCAGAAAAAATTTGAAATTTTCAAAACAAGTAAATCTTGATGAAAGTGTTTTCTATAACGAGCTGAATTTATAGTGATTCTCTCGTTTCTATTTTCGATCGAATTGAAAGTAAAATCTTCTTTCTCAAAAACCGAAGAAACAAATATGTTTTCAAACAAAATATGAACTAATAGACAGTTTTCGCTAGTTCTTTTTAATGACGAAAGAGAATTTTTTTTTTGGTACTCAGAAATGTACTATTCATTTCTCTTAGAAGATCCTCCTTTTGCTGATTTTACCATTACAAAAAGAAAATGATTATAGATTTTTTTTTGAAACAATTTGTTTTCCTAAAAGACTTTCCGACTCCTCAAAAGTTACTTATGGGTCATGTATATTTCAATTGCATGAAGTTTTCAGGATGTGATAGAAAAACTAAAAATATCTTGATCTAACAATTTGAAATTCTTTGTAAATATTTCATTTTTTGTTTTCTATAAGAAGCAGCAGCTCAATATATCGAGAAAAAAAAAATCTTATTTTAATTATAAAATTATTCTTTCATATAAAATAGTAACGAAGTTATATTCAAAAAAGAAAGACAATACTTTGTCATGTTTTGTATCTTGATACGTTCATGAAGTTCTATTGAGAATTCTAGGATACGAGATTAAAAAAAAAAGTTTCCCTGATTTTTTATATAGGTTCTTAAAACAGAAATCATCATAATAAGAAAAATTTCTAAATAAAAGGTTATGTCATTTATGAAAGATCAAGCCTCGAGCTATGTTTCTATATATTAATCTTAATATTGAATAATTCTATGATAAAAATTGACTTTTTTTGTGTAAAGAGAACTTGAGTAATTATATAAATCACTTCAACTATTTTAGACACATTCTATATGTAAGAATATAAAATTTTTTTATTTCACACTTTGAAAAATATTGTGCAAATGATAAACTATGATTTCCCTAAAGAATTCTAGTCTTGAATATATCTTCCAATTAGTTTTACTTATAAAATATTAACTATTTGATGTTATCTATTTTTTTTTGGCTTTTCACTATAAAAAAAAAAAGAAGAAAATCAACTTGATTTTATATTCATATATCACATGAGAAATAATCATAAAATAATAAAAAAAAAATCCAATTATATATCAACAATTAATTGACGACTTTCGAATAAAAGAAAATAACTAGCCTATAAATTTAATATAAAAAATATTTTTCTTTTTTATTTTTTTCCTCAGTGGTGGTATTTATACATATCGTTGTCCAAAAGATAAAACAAATACTGTCTGGCAAGAATTATGTTTAGCTGCTATAGGTGAACAATTTTCAGTAATTGAAGGTGATGATGTTGTTGGTGTAAGTGTACAATCACGTGATGGTTTACAAGATCTTGTACAAATATGGAATTCAAATCCGAGTGAACAAGCACAAAATTTAATTGATGAAAAAATTCGTAATCTTTTTCCTGATATAAATTTTACTATTAAATTTTATAAAGCAAATTCATCACATGCAAATTTTGAAGCTGGTAATCAACAAAAATCAAAATATTCATCATAAATAGAAGAAGAAGAAGAAAAACAAGAAGTTTATTATTCTTTCTTTCTTTCTTTCGTTTTTTTTTGTTGTGTCAGTTGTTTGTTTGTTTTTGCATGGATTTGTAAATTTTGTCATCATTTCTTGTCTTGACAGGTTTTCTTTTGTTTTGTTTTTCTCTTCTTTCCTATTTTCTTTTTGTTTTCTTTTTGGTAAGACCTATTGTAGATTGCTAGAATTATCTATTTTTCATTAAACATGATGCTCTATGATGTTATGTGATCTTTTTAAGCCAAGCAATGTTCGTTTATTTTCTTTTTTTTTTTTTTTTCTTTTTGTATGAAGTAAGAAGAGAGTTGCCTAAAACAAAAAACAACATATTGTAATTAATCACAAATAAAGATTAGTGATAAGTTTAACAGCTTAAATGATATGATTTTGCCTTTATAAATGTCTATAAAAATAAAATTGAAAAGATAAAGAAACAATGTGTCATTGATTAATCTATAGAATTAAATATGTCAGAATTCATGAAATTCATGTGAATGAGTCTAAAAAAAAGATTGAATTCATTTATATATCGTTTGTTTCATTCTCAAATCTAAAGTTTAGCTCTTTTTTAGTTACTTATAGATATTTGAATGTCTATATTAAATTCAGATTAATTATTAGAATCGATAAGAAATAATTCAGAATGAATAAAATTCTTTTAGACAGCAGCATTAAAAATAAAATCAATGCTTCTTCATCATGATTTACGATGTTTTTCATAGATCTATTAATATTATTAAGTATAAAAAAAAAACATTGTCCAACAAAAATTAACCTTTATTAAAAAATAACGAATGCGTTAGAATAAATAAGTCTCTGAATATCTCTGTCAATATAAGAGATTCAGCATTCCATTCTCTACAATAACATAGATAAATCTATGTCATACAATTACAAGTAGAAAAAACTTATTACACAAACATGTGTCATTAAGAAGTCTTAAGTATAAATATATAAACTGATTTATGCTTCTTTCTCATGAATGAAGTACTGTATAAACTCTTTAAATATAGAACTCAGGTACAGTTAAATATATTCTATCTAACAACAAGTAGATAAGAACATATTGACCTAGAATATTGACATAAAATTTAATATTTAGATAATCGATTCACATCTGCCATACTGGATCTCTTTCTCTTTTTTCTCTACTTGAACCTAATCGAAAGGAAAAAAACATTTATACCAAATGAAGTAGACTTCTATAGTATGATTCAATAGCTTGTAAGTAAAAATAAATTATATTCCAACAAAAAAAAAGAATTTACGGCTGATGAAAGAATCTCTTCAGATATCAAATCGTTGTTTTTTCTTTTTGACTGAGACAATGTTTATTCGATAAGTAATAGAAAATTTTCGAATGATTTGATTTACAAGATCATCGTTCTCAAGATGTAGTATCTTTCATATCATATGAAAAATCGATTTCTCTCATATGATCTGAGGGTGACGACAACTATTTTTTTTTGTTGAATAATCTATCTCGAAAAAGTAAACGATGTTTTTCTATTATTTATCAAATGAACATTGTCTCGATTGAAAAAAAAACTTGATACTTTAAAAAATTTTCTCTTGAGTTATAGAAATTTTTTCAAGAATAAAAAAAAAAACATTACAATACAAAGATGACTTTTTAAAAAAAGTCAATGTTATTTTGCGCTCGATAGAGATTTTCTTACGTATTAAATTTCAATATTTTAGAACAACATAATTATTGTCATATTTTCATTTAATTCTTCTTCTTTCCAATCAACTTTTATTTGTACTATGTTCTAAAGTTCACATGTAACAAATTTGTCTATTTTGTTAATCAATATTTAAACTGTAAATATTTGATATTGACATACAATAAACTAAAACATTAATTATTACTGAAAAGTTTTATTGTAGCAAGTAGATGATGAAAAACAAAATACTTTTTTTGATGAATTTTAAGTATAGATTATTGTTCTATTTGTTTGAAATATTTTATATTATGTAGAAAATTATTTTTTCTATATAAGATATAATCTTTCTTCAAGATGAATTCTACCAAAAATTGTTCAATATAATTTTAATGTTTTTTTTTTTTTTTTTTATTTTATAAGAATTTTTTCTTCTTCTAGTTTTAATATTTAACATTATTCTAAGTGTATCAATCTTAATGAAAATACATGAGAATATATGTTTCAATTTGAAATTTGTTGTTTAAATAATGATATGACAAAAACATATTTTTTTCTTTTTGTTTTTATTCTAAATCAAGATGTCATATTAAATAGATATATGTTTATGAATTCATTGAAAAGAAAATGTTTATAAATTTTGTATGAATAGTTTATTTTTGGAAATAGGTGACAGATAAATTATATCAACAGTAGATAATATATATTATCATATACCTGATTGACAGAATAAGACAAGAGAAAATATTTGGAAAATTATCTGATACAAAGACAGACAGATTTATCTGATAGAAAGAAAGATAGATATATTTAGATATGTATATAATAGAAAGAGAGCAAGTATAATAGTTTATAACATAATTTTTTTCTTCAAGTATATTTCGAAATACGTTCTATAACAATAATGTTTTTGTATCCATTATTTTCGTTTTCATTGTATTAAATTATGAAACTCAATTAATGTCATAATAATTATTTCCGAAATTACAATCATATGAGTTATTCAAGTGACGATCTTTACTGACATTCATACTGACAAAGTTAATACATATATATATATAATCGGGACCGGAAAAAATGCATTTACATGCTGAATCAAGCAGTGTTCTTGTAGAAGCGATTGAAAATCATTAAAATTCGCTTGAAGAACAGCAGGATATTGGATTTGACAGAGTGATCATACAGGAGACTTGTTCACATAGAGACAAGTTTTACTGTATCTTTAAAAAAGTACATCTATTAAAAAACTTCACATTACTTTTGTTAGATTATAAATTATTTTATTTTTTATTTTGCTAGTTATTTTTTTTTTTACTGACATATTAAAATATATAATAATTAATCTAAAGATTTAAATAGTTACAAGAACCTGTCATTTTGACATACAAAAATAAAAAAAAAATGTAAAATATCTTTTTTTTTTCTTTTTCGTTAATTGACATTAATTTGATGATAATAAAAATAAGTCAATATAAGGAGTCACTATGTAATATTGAAATAATAAAATGAATACTTCAAATTTTATCTTCTATAAGAAAAAGTTTGAATATTGTAAAATCGTTGAAAAAGAAAACGATTATTACTAATGCTAATAAATCTCACAAATACGTTTGTCATGTTTTTCTTTAATAGATAATCAAGTAGTATGAAAAAAAAATATCAAAAATTTGAAAACAAAAAAAAAAAAACAACCATCAATTAGTTTTATATATTATAATTTATTCAAAATAGAATTTTTCTTTTTATTGATAAATTAAAAAAAAAAAAAACATATTTTTCATCAATCAATATGCAATAACTTTGAACGAATATTATTTCCTTTGGTTTTTTTTAAAATTTTTGTCATCAGATTATAAACTAAATAAATATTTCTACAAAATTCAATTTTATAATAATCATTTAGCTAGAAATAATTCAATAGCAAAATGCAACGATTGATCTTCACATGCGGAGCAATAGTGAAAAAAAAACCGAAAAACTTTTATGAATGTTTCTTTTATATAACAACAACAAAAAAAAAAAATAATGATTTTATCAAGTCATTGCACACACAATAATATTCTAGGCCACCCGCTTTGTTTCCGATTTTCTTGTTCAAATGTTAATTTCATATACATCACATTTACTTGTTCATTTTCTTCTAAGACAACATATATCAAAAAGAAAAGATGTACGATTGTCAATCGTTACCAGTTGTTGAATTGGGTAATACAAGTACAACTTTTCTTGAAACAACAGCAACATCATCATCATCATCACGAGGTAAGCATTAGTATTATTATAATTTCTATCAATCATAAAAAACAAAAATGCTTTTGTTATTATGAATGAAACAAAAAAAGACACGAAAAGAAAATTCAATGAATAATTATATTACATGTACTAAGAATCCATTGAACAAGTAAATGCAATGACAATATAGTTTATCTAGGCCAACAACAAAATGCATTGTTGTATGACATACTACTTAATAAATATAGAATGAAATATAACCTTTTTTTTTTTTACAACAGTTTTTCTAGTTTCTCTAATTGAATTATGAATAATTCACTAGGTTATATATGATATATGTCTTAACAAGAAAATTATTCTTCGATGAATTTAGATTACTATTCATTTGTTCATGCATTGAAAATAAACATTTAATTGTGTTTTTTAAAGAGACAAAAAAGAAAAAGTAATAATCAGTATTTGAGAGAAAAAACAAAATTGTAATTCTTTAGTCATTAATGTAATTGCACAAAGAGACAACCACTAGGTATTTTAATCATATGCACATCAGACGTTTTAAATCAACATATTCACTATTATTGTTGATTGTGGCATGTGTATGTTGATAATAAATTAAGTTTGTTCTCTCTTGCATATGTTACTTCTCGTGCTAAAGTTCTTCTTTTCTTGATAAGGAAACGGATACAAAGAGAAGAGTATGACAGTCGTCATTGGTATTTTCTCGTAAACAACGATTTATTTCTATCCTTCAGTTCTGATTCTTTTCTTTTTTTCTAACAATCTTCTTTACTCTATATCTCAATAGTGTGTCTTCTTTTCTTGAATAGTTTTGATTAGTAGTTGAGCATTTTCTACGATCCTATCATTACAACTATAGATTAAAATAATCGTAGAACTAATTCTTATGTTTTATTTTATGCTTATTTACGATTATATTATTATCATCATTAACAATATTGAATAAAAAAAAAAAAAAAAAATATAAATTCTTATAAATTATACATCGAAAGATTAAAAACACAAAAAAAACTATTTAATGAATCGAACTGATTCTTATTTTCGACGTAATACGACTGGTACTAGTTTACGTAGATTTAGTTTTCGTCGTAAGACAACTCGAGATTCAATAATTACACCAACATCAACTTGGACATTTAATCATAAAAGTCATGAATGGCAATTACTTCGAGGTAATTATATATGTTGTTATAATATATATATATATATTATTCTCTTAACTATCACCTACAACATATTAAATAATAATAATAATATGAAATGATTATAATTCATATCGTGTTGTTTAAATTTAATAGACACGCACATTAAATATATTCTTTTCTCAATACTAATTTTGTTTCTTTCTTTTGCTTTACTATAGACACGAACATATTTCCGAGATATTATATCATTGAACAGATTTATTAGTTCCGAGTGAGATGATTCAAGAATAACAATCTTGTCACGCACGCACAAACAAACAAAAAAAAAGAAATGAATAGAAATATTTAAAATTATTTATATTTGTAATAAAATAAAATTGATCTCTAGTTTTCATGATACTAAAAACATATTCATTATATTATATTTTATGATGAATATAGAAGATTATAGTTTAAATTTCAATCATTTTATTGATGATAATGATAATGATTTATTATCATTGAGAAGTAAGCAAATATTTAATGAATTTTTTTTTTTTTTTTATAATAGAAGAGAAAAAAACAAATGCTAATTTAATATGGCAGAAAAGTATTTCCTTTTTTTTTTTTGTTTTTGTTGCTGAATGTCTCACGAGAAAAATAATTTCGTATCATCAATAGAAAAAAATTATAAGCTTATAATATTATTCGAGAACAATATGTTTGAAAATCTCATAGGAATTTTATTTCACGAAAAAAACAAAAAGAAACAAATAATGATATTGTTAATCATACATTGTGAATGATTTATTTTTTTTTAAATAGAAGATGGTGCTCAAATTCAACTTGTTTATAATAAATCTGAAGTAAGAAGAGATTTATTTAATCAAAAAAAAAACAAATTTTCCTTTCTTTCATATTTATAGCATATACCATTAAAAGATTTTGCAGCAGAAATTCGTGGTGGAAAAGATATTAAAGAATTTATTCTTAGTGCATTAGTACTTCTTGATGTACAAGATACATCAATAGGAGATTTATTAGAAATAATACTTCGACGTATAAAACAAAATAATGTACCACATAATGGTGGTGCAACAACATCACCATCACTTTCAGTATCAAGTGCAACAACAACAATGATAAGTAATACTGTTAGTAGTATTGCTAGTGGACATCGAGAAAATTTAAATATTGAAGAAATTAAACAAGCTATATTTGTCAATGATAGAGGTATGTTGTAGGATTAGCCCACTCCCACCTTTTCTTAGCCATTCTATCGTACGTTTTTTTTCCGAACTAAATTGGTAATGAAGGACATTCGTTTCATAGAAGCCAGCATTGAAAAAGTTTTGAATTTTTTTTTAACCAGCCGTTCTCAGGAAATAGAGGAAGATACCCTAGATTTAATTTTTATTATCATATATATATTATTTGTTTTTTTTTCTTTTGTAAGTTCGAATATTAGCTAAAACTTTACAAGCAACAACAGCAACTGAAACAAATTGGACATATGATCAATCATGGTTAGCAATAATGTGTACATCACCATCAATTCTTAAACGACATGTTGCTATAGCACGTCTGAAAAATCCATGTAATTTAGGACGTAATTGTCAAGAAGCACGTTTTATTGTTTTTATTTTATCACCAATGAAAGAAAAAGGTACAAAAAATTTTCTTGAAACTGGTCGAACATTTGCAACAATATTTGCTGATATTGAATTACGTGCTAAATTATTAAAAGCAGCAACACAACAAGAATTTATATCAATTATTGATGTAAATTAATTTTGTTTTTTACTTTCTTTATTCCAAATTTTTTTTCTTTATTATAGAAACATACAGATCATTTAATGGAACAACAAACAGCAGTAACACGAAGTTCTTTACCAGATCCTTTTGATGATACTAATACTAATACTGAAGTAAGAATTTAAAAGAAAAATATTTAATACTATAAAACAAAAAAAATTTTCAAGGCATCAAAAGATAAAATATATTATTTTCCAATACCTTCTGATATATGTATGGATTTATCACGTCGTTTACCTCATTATTTATCTGATTATTATGATAGTAAGTTCTTATTGTTTTTTTTTTAAATATTTCTTCAACATTTTAATTATTACTTATTAATCTATAGTTTTTCAAACTCATCATGGTCCACAAAAAGTTCTATCAACTGCTGTTTTTCTTTATTTTGCTTGCCTTTTACCTAGTATCGCCTTTGGTGTTCTTAACTCCCAAGCAACAAATAATCAGATTAGTAAGTATAAAGAGATGAAAATGTTTTTTTTTTCTTCTCGCTTGATTTTGGTCACCGGTCCTTATGAAAAGGATCGACCTCTCAAATGTCGTAAACTGTACCTTTGCAACATTCGAGTCAGGACATTTTCTCATGACTAATCCGAACTACCTCATTTACATATCTTCTTATACAAACCAGAATCATATATATATATAAATGTGCGAGACTAGAACTACGAAATAGGAATTTGTCGAAACCGGGACCAGAGATGGACAAAGTCACACCGCGCCTCCCCGCGCCGTTGCTCACGCCTACGCTACACTAGTCTGAGCTTCGATGAGCGCATGCTTAGAGCATCCCGGTATTCGGTGGAGTTTGAGAAACTGATTGGTAGAGCAAAGAGAAAGAGAGATGTGCGTAGCGCCTAGGCGCGAGCAGGGGCGCGGGGAGGCGCGGTGCGATTTTGTCCATCTCTGACCGGGACTACAAGAAAAAAGTTGTCCTAACTGAAGCCGCGAATTATCTTATAATTCAAGAGAGATGACCTTCTAGAAAAGTTTTCGTTAGATTCAGATTAAGACTTAGGACTCGAAAAAATTGAAATTATCTGCATCGGAACCAAAAAAAAAAATCATGTTCCTACACACATCTCTACTTTTATAGTACAAAACCAAAAAATTGGACATATCTTTTTTATTCGAAGGATAAACTTGAGAAATTTTGGAAAAAGTAAATGTTACTCTTAAATTTATTATCGAATCTCAAGTTTTGGTTTATTACCGAAACAGATAAATTTCATATAGATTTTATTTTTATTAAAAGGTGTACCAAAAGCTGTAGCATCTCAATGTCTTGGTGGAATATTTTTTTCAATATTTGCTGGTCAACCATTAATTGTTGTTATGACAACAGCACCAATAACACTCTATGTAAAAGGTTAATAAAAATTTTCATATAAAAAAAAAAAAATTTTTTATATTCTTTTATATAAAAACTTTATAGTTATTTATACATTATGTGATTGGAATGGACTTAATTTTCGTGAAACATATGCATTAGTTGGTTTATGGAATTCATTTTTTCTTATATTATATTCAATATTTGGTGTATCAAAAATTATGAAATGGTCAACAAGGTAAATATAAATAAGATTGAAAAAATGAAAATTTAATTTAATTTAATTTATTTAAAGATCAACAGAAGAAATTTTTGCTTTATTTGTTTCTATTGCATTTTTGGTTGATGCTAGTCGACATGTTTATAAAAGTAATATTCATTATATATAATTAAAATTATTTTTTTTTAAATATTGATTTTATTGTTTTTCTAGATTTTGTACTTACATATTCAACTATTGCATGTGAACAACATGATGAATATTGGGAAAAATATGAACTTAATAAAAGTGCAATAATAAATTTAACAGGAGAAATTTTACAAAGTAGAATTTAATAAACAAAAAAAAAATAATAATAATTATGTGAAGCATAGAATTGTACTTTTGTCTTTTTTGTTGTGTAGAACAATGTTTACGAGATTCTGGTCTACTTTATATTTTATTAACACTTGGAACTGTATGGTTTGGTACATTTTTATATAAATTTAAACAAACACCATATTTAACATCAGCTAAACGTGAATTATTAACTGATTATGCTTTACCAGTATCAGTTATAATCATGTCTTTAATTGGTAGTATACTTTTTAGTCAAATAAATCGTAAGATTAAAAAAAAAGAAATTATAGTTTAATTTAAAAAGTTTTCTTTTTTTTTGATTTATATAATTAGTTCCATCATTTACTATGGATTCTGGACATCTTTTTCTTATGGTTAGATTTAAATCAGTTAATATTAAACAAATTATTGGTACTGGAGTTTTAGGATTTTCATTATCATTATTAATGTTTCTTGTATGTTTGATGTGTCTTATTGATTAAAATAAAAAATAAATTTATTCTAGGATCAAAATATTGCAGGTGCAATTGTAAATTCTCCGGCGAATAAGTTTGTATAAATTAAAAAAAAATTTATAATAGAATATTATTCAATGATAAATTTTTTTTATAGATTAAAGAAAGGTAAAGCTTTTCATGTTGATCTATTAGTTATAGCAATTCTTAATGGTTTACTTTCATTATTTGGATTAACATGGATGCATGGTTAGTTAGATTTTATTGATTATTTTATTATTATTATTTATAAATTTCGAAATTCTAGGAGCTTTACCATTATCTCCTTTACATGTTAAAGCACTTGCAGATACAGAAGAACGTGTTGAACAAGGTCATATTCAATCAGTGTAAGAAAGAATTTTTTTCGAACATAAGAAATCCGTATATATTTTTTTTATTTTGTTTTGTTTTTCTTCATTTTAGTATTGTTAAAGTGCGTGAAACGCGTTTAACAGTATTGATATCACATATATTCATTGGTTTGTCATTATTAATGCGTCATGTATTAAAAGAAATTCCAATGCCAGTATTGGATGGTCTATTTCTCTATTTGGCATTAACATCTCTTGATGGAAATCAATTTTTTGAACGCGTTACACTCTTCTTTACTGAACAAGTAAGAACAATACTGTATCAGTATAGGTTTTTGGAGTGAATTGTTTTCGCATAGGCTTATATAAAATTGTCTACTCTTTCACATGGTTATGAATAAATAAATAATTAGTTAATTATTAGTTAGCTAATTAGTTAATTATTAGTTAGTTAATTAGTTAACTATTAGTTAGATAGTTAGTTAACTATTACTTAGCTAATTAGTTAACTATTACTTAGCTAAT
>CAJNOP010001063.1:0-55852 GCA_905250075.1 Rotaria sp. Silwood1
GGTGTGGGTGGGTTTGAGTGTGGATGTGGATGTGGATCTGGGTGGGTGTGGATGGGTATGAGTGTGCGTGTGGGCGTGGGTGTGGGAGGACGTGGCTGCGGGTGGATGTGGGTGTGGGTATTCGTATCTACCTTCTCTCGACGCACACCCACACCCACACCCACTCACACCCAAACCCACACCACACCCACACCTACACCCACACACCCACACCCACACCCACTCACACCCAAACCCACACCACACCCACACCTACACCCACACACCCACACCCACACCCACTCACACCCAAACCCACACCACACCCACACCTACACCCACACACCCACACCCACACCCACTCACACCCAAACCCACACCACACCCACACCTACACCCACACACCCACACCCACACCCACTCACACCCAAACCCACACCACACCCACACCTACACCCACACACCCACACCCACACCCACTCACACCCAAACCCACACCACACCCACACCTACACCCACACACCCACACCCACACCCACTCACACCCAAACCCACACCACACCCACACCTACACCCACACACCCACACCCACACCCACTCACACCCAAACCCACACCACACCCACACCTACACCCACACACCCACACCCACACCCACTCACACCCAAACCCACACCACACCCACACCTACACCCACACACCCACATCCGCAGCCACATCCACACCTACACCCACACACCCACACCCACATGCCCACACCCACCCATACCCACACCCACAATCACACCCAAACCCACACCACACCCACACGCACACACCCACACCCACACTCACACTCCATCCACACCCACATCCAACTCACACCCACACCCCATCGACACCCACACTCTTTACTTATCCATCGACATTTATTCACAAAGAGTTTCAAAAATCTGTTTTGACTAAACATAGGTATGCACCGAACCCGAACGTTCGGGTTCGGGTTCGGGTTCGGTTTCATAGTTCGGGTTCGGGTTCGGTCTCGAAGGTCGAGTTCGGGTTTAGTTTTCCTTGCAGTCATTTTTAGTCAGCTTGTAAAAAGAATCGGATGTCATGCATAAGCAAAAGAGTTGCCGGCTTCATACCAACCAATCTCAAATAGTAGAGTAATTGATCCAAAGTTTGAGGATCTGCAAAAATCCTAAAAGTGAACTATCTCCAGAAATACTGTATTCTGAGCCGAAGCCTGGGTAAAGTTAAGATTGATTTCATGATCTCTCATGCATCCAAAGAACTGCTTCAGCAATTATCCATATGATAGAGATGAAAGGAAATTGAACTTTCAAAATCGATGATTTGGCTCATGTTTTTACGGTAGTTTGTCATAATCTTAGAGCTAGGGGTGGGAGATTGTTGTTCCCGGATGACGATCTGGGAACAATAAAGTGAGTGTCTACCATCATCAAGCCAGTAGCTTAGGGTCTTCAAGTCCTACTATTGGGGGATACCTTTGGGTCTTCAAATCCTACTATTAGGGGTACCCTTGGGACCTGAAGTCCTACTATTGGGGGTACCCTTAGGTCCTCAAGTCCTACTATTGGGGAGTACCCTTGGGTCCTCAAGTGGCAAGAGATGGGGATGCCTTCTGGTTCTCAAGTGCTGCTATAGCGGCGTACTCTTGTGTACTGATGTGACACTCTAAGATGTATCCTTGGTTTCTGAAAGACCACTATGCGGAAGTATGCTTGGATAGCGAAGTGCTTCAGGAAGAGTCGTCTTTTAGGTGCGCGGTCCTGTAGCTATCGGCGCATTGTATACGATATTATTGAAAGTGTTGGTACATTGTTGATGACGGGATATTTGTTCGTAGGAGACCATCGATGTCGGTGGTTTTCTGATTGTTACGCGATTACTGGGCCGAATGTGTTAGTGCGATCTCTGAAAGTGATGGAACAGGTGGAAATGCAAAGCACGATAGTAAGGAAAGATGCGGTAGATATTGGTGGTTATTAAGAGTAGCGGGTCGGATTACAGGAACGCCTTAAAGGGCTATCATTTTAAAATCCGGAAGTGCTTATGAGTCATCGATACTTCGTTTACAGCTTGGGTGAAGTTTTATGGTATAAAGGAGCTGGGATTCGATAATGTGCTGCCAGATAAAATACCGGTTCTATTTAGAAGGGTATCGACGAATCGTTATTTATGTCCCAAATGGTAATTACACTGTCAAAATAGTTTTTGGTTGGAATTCATTTTTGCAGATATCTCTGAGGGCCAAGCCTGGACATGTACGTGAAGCCAAAACCTGAGGAAATAATTTACAAGGCATCAATAGTCCTAGTTTCGCACTGATTTACGAACATTACTTTCTTTTGAACTCAAACAATGGTTTTTCTACTAGAACTAATCTTTATAATTCAAAAGCAAAGTAAAATTGGCTGACAAGTGTGGCAGTTGAGATAAAAGCGATTCATCGGGCATCAAGTTTTAGGTTACAAATGGTATGATATGATCAGAAAAATAATAGCGAACCAGATGTTTGAATAAAAAATCTCGCTGGAACACGCGTACAAAACTGTAACTATTGTCCACTGTAAAAATCATTATGCGTAAGTTTCACCCAAGTAGAACACTTTTCGAATACATCTACAGAGAAGGCTTTGAATGTCCAGGACCTTCCTACAGGTCTCTACAAAAAAAAACACTCTGTATGAAATAAAACGTTTTTCAACGAATCCAAATCGGATTTCAGAGTGTTCAGGTCAAAATCTGTTTTTTGAGGCCTTCGAAGACTGCTTTGCGTCTTTCTTACGGTCTTACCCACTGCAAATAAAAAACATCAGCTTTGAAAACAGCACCTTCAACTTTATTGAACTCTAAACTTCTCCAACAAAAAGGTGATGGAAATTCTTCATCCACTCTGGAAGGTGACATGTAGTATGGAAGGTCCAGTTGAGCTATTGTCGAAAATAAACTAATGAAGAATAATCAAATGGGTCATTGTTGATCCTGAGACACAAAGTGTAGATTCGCTATCATGAAGCACTTGGTCCACGATATAACACATCTTCTACACGGCACATTCCGAATGTTACATGTTGTTTTCTCTTTTCTTTCTTTATAATTCTTCATCACGAATATGCTTAAAGCGTTCTGAAACTATATCCATCAAAAACTGATCCTATAATACTAGTATCCAGATGCAGTAAAAACCGTTAGAAAACTTTGAATGCGTTTAGAACAAAAGAAAAATATGAGGAAGTACCAAGAAGAATCAAGAACTATCAGCATAAACCAAATCGAACGATAACGTACCATCAAGTACAAAAGCACGTTTAATCCTTCTTGCTCTCAATAATAGGAAATCGTTTTCGTCAACCGAAGAAACGTAGATTCTGAGAAACTGCAGCTACTTATTGACAGCTTGTACGGTTCATTTCCAAGCACGATTACCATGCGAAACACGATTCCCTTCCTCACGCAAAATCGAAGCGACTCCCTGTTTCGTCTTTTTCATTTCTGCTTGGCTGTCAGCTGAAAGTGTTGAGCCAGAAAATCACATTCACACAGCTTAAAATCGTCAGAAGACATCACTCTCATTACTGCGATCACCATAAATAACCTCCTATGTTCGGCTCTGGAAACCAACCGTCTAACCTGAGCCGCGCTTTCAAAGCAACTGTCCTCCGGTGCTACCGGTTATGCCGCAACACTCAGCATGCGCTAGACACAATTACTCAGCACAGGCTCATGACACATATCCAGTAAAAATGTCTTGAAGAGTACCAATTGCTGAATCACTTCCACTATCCTGTCAACATACGTCCAATGGGGTGCCCTCAGACTGCCCCAACAGTTCTTTGCAGTAGTAATTGAGCAGCTAGCAGTTCCCCTTAGCATTTAGTAGAAATTGATCATCTTAGGGAATCCAATGGTACCGATTGAGTGCCCAGGGTAATGCGCAATAGTATTTCAGGACTCAAGGTATTTCACTACACTGAAAAAAAAATGGTACGATACCGAACCAAAAAAGGTACTTTGAACGAAAAGAAGGTTTCGTACATAGTATGGAACCTAAAAAGGTTTCGAATTCGTTACAATTCTCTGAACCATTTTAGGTTCGGTACAGACCACTTCGAAAAACTTGAAAAAGTGTCCTGAGTCAATGACAATCAGTTTTAGTCACCCAAAGTTTTGTACGAAACCTTTTGAGGATTTCGTATTGTCTTCCTAAATGGTTCCGTAATCATACAAATTTTTTTGCAGCGTACGGAACCATTTAGGAAGACAATACGAAACTCGCAAAAGGTTTCGTACAAGACTTTGGGTGACTAAAATTGATTGTCATTGACTCAGGACACTTTTTCAAGTTTTTCGAAGTGGTCTGTACCGAACCTAAAATGGTTCAGAGAATTGCAACGAGTTCGAAACCTTTTTAGGTTCCATACTATGTACGAAACCTTTTTTTTCGTTCAAAGTACCTTTTTTGGTTCGGTATCGTACCATTTTTTTTTCAGTGTATGGTAGGACTTCAGGAGCCACGAGTACCCTAACAATAGCGCTTGAGAACCCAAGGGTATCCTTCTATAGTAGGACTTGAGGACCAAGGGTACCCCTAATAGTAGGACTTGCGGACTCAAAAGAACCCCTCCTTCCGAATACTACGACTTGAGGAGCTGAGGTTACCCCCGACAGTAGGACTTGAGGGCTCAACGGTACCCCCGAATAATGGGACTTGAGGACTCAGGGTACTCCCGAATAATAGGAATTAAGGACCCAAGCGTACCCTCGAATAATCGGACTTGAAGACCCAAAGCTATGGTTTGGTGAAGAGAGACACATACCTGACTGTTACTCCTATTCTCGGGTAGCTGGTAACGTAACGGTAACTTTCCACTCATAGTTGGAAGTTCTTCATAAAAAAAAGTTATTTGTTATTTTTTTGTTATTTATAACAAATAACAAAAAAAGATATTGTTATTAATAACAATAACAATACATTCACACCTCTAATACAGGAATCTCAACCCGAACCTGAACCCGAACCCAGAACCCGAATCCGAACCCCGAACCGTTCGGTCTGAACTCCGAACTCCAGTTCGGGTTCGGTGCATGCCTAACTATACATATTCAACATCGTTTTTATCTATTATCCATAATGAAAAAAATTCCTTATCATGCATCGTAAATTGTTGGATCAGCCAACATGTAGTCAATCACAAATGGCGATGAGTGCAGCAACAGCTGACATTGATCAGAACTAGACAGATGAGACGAGCAACGAATCAACAAAAACAAAAAACTGAACAAAGCAAGTCAAAACAGAAATATAGTGATGCATTGATTGTTCATTATACACACGAAAACCGTTTTGATATGTTCAACAGAGATACGCATCACCTTTACGAAGACACTTTCAGAAATTTGCCAGTTAGTGGCGTTAAAATGATAGTCGGCAATCGAAATTGTCGACATGCAAGACCTGAACTTATTCGTAAACGACGACAACAATCCCTATTACGAAATAAACAGAAAAGTAAATATTGAAAAACAAACCTAAACCGTATTCTTCTAGATTGTAAATTTTTATCCATTCCCTTTATCATCTATTAGAACGTAAAAACCCAACAAACCATTCATCAAAAGAAATGCTTTTCAATAAACCGAAACCTAATACGTGAACATTGGCTTATGCCTATATCTTTCCAACTTAATTCAACTAGCACTACATCTATGAACATTAAAACTTCTGTTAAATTTCAATTGAATTTTTGTGCTTTTTTCATTTCTGCTTCCATCTAATAAAACAAACATTCACTCTTCCGACTAACGAAAACAAAAAACAATGTTTCTGTCAAACGCATTATATTGTCCACCACTACAATATAAAGATTGTTGTGATTCTTAATTAACATTAAGTAATCATATAGAATGACTTGCCATCTCAATAGATCCTTAAGCAAGATCGAAATGCGTCGTGGTAGTTACAAGTCACATCAGTGTGAACTGCATTTATCATTATGTATAGGCTCTGAAAATTAGTTTTTGTACATAATAGAATAAATAAAAGTCTTGTGATTCATTCCGTTTGAATCATATAGATTTAATTGCCATCTGATAAGACTTATAGCGGGGTTGAAACGTGTCATGGCTGCTAGCCACACCCATATCCTCGCTCTACACTCGATATTAATTCAATGATTCTCTCAGACTTTTTTCTTTCAATGCCATAAACGATAGGAGCGAGACAGACAGTCAAAAGCACATAATTGTGTTTATTTTACATTCGTTATTGGCAAACAAAAATGATTTTATATCCTCGCAGGGATGATTTGCTGCACTTCTTGCGTCATTCTCAAAGACGTAGAATCGATGGGTATTTTATTGAAGTGAGAGGGATAACAATCCTATTTGCAAAAATTAATTGAAAGGGTGCCAACCCTTTTTACACAACTGAGATGAAAGAAAAAAGTATTCATATACTATATAAGGTGCTGTTTAAATCACTTTTAATGCTCACAATTTTTTAGTTCGTCTGCATCACTGTTGGTTTAAATACACACTTTTGAACGGCACCTTTCATTGATCAAAGCAAGTAATTTAATTCATTTATTCACTTCTCTCATAGTTTCATTTCGAGCTCAGATATAAACCATGAAGAAAGGACCTAATCCTGATGATGATGGCAATCCACAAAATGAGTGTGAACGTTGTGGCGACGAGTACGATCCTAATACTGGCGGCCAGAGTATCAATGGGGATGACATTTGTGACAATTGCTGCGAATCTGAAGCTAATCAAGGCTGAACGCTGGCATGTTTCTTTTTAATCAAGATTGAATAAATTTCTGATTGTATGCGTGTGAATAAAATTGCAGTTTTTTCTGTCGTATTCAACTTATTTTCATCATTCAGAAAATGTGACGAGATATTTGCTAAGATTATAGAGTTCACCTTTAGTCTTAAAAGAAGATTAAACGGTCTTTTCTAGTAGAATACTAGAATATCTGCTTCGATAGCACAAACTGTGTGATTTGCATTCCGCGAGGATTATCATCTTTTCTCGATGTTTTATAACCAAATCGACTCGCTTCTGGTCTAGCGCGCAATATGGGAATCTTTAGAAGGACGGTTATAACGATTGATCGAATGTGGTTGTGAGTGTAGGGTGTGTGTGCTTGTAGATTTCGAGAAGATCCACACCATTATTATTAATTGTTGGTATGTCAAATAGCGTATGACAATATGAGTGTGTTGAGCAACCATAATGTTGACACTTCACCTGTGCAACCAGGATCATCAGATGGTACTCGTTTCAATTCTTACAGAATCAAAACAAAGTTAATTCTAATCTGCTAGGGTGTGGATGTGGGTGTGTTTCAACGACAGATAATTAGAAACTAAGCAATCATACGATGCATTTCGAACGGGGCTTATATCCGTTCATCATCAGGCATGTTCGGTTCTATTACTACATCTCAATCAAAAATATTCAAATTATAAATGTCTATAAAATTTCGAAGAGTGGATGAGATATAAGATTGATAATAATTATGTTATAGTTTCTAGTATGTTGTGGTTCTATGTAGCGGTAATACATCATGCATTGTACAATGATTTTGTGGGTGATGATTGATATCGCTTGCACATATAAGAGACCATGTTTGTCCCTGTTTGTAATAGTTTTGGGTGTGGGGTGTAGGCGTGGGTGTGGGTGTGGGTACAGATTGTCTTTCTTTAAACAACACTCAGCACCCACACCCACACCCACACCCACACCCACACTCACACCCACACCCACAACCACAACCACACCCACACCCTCAAGGTTCCCTCGTAAGTTTTATAGAACATGGCGAACATTTAATTAAAGTGTACTAAGATATCAAAATTGTTTTCTTTCACATTATTTACTTATATGATTCAATTCCGATTGAATTTCAAGCGATTCAAAACATTGAAAATTGATCAGAATTAATACTTCTGTATTTACAGGAAAAAATTTTGACGCCCATTCTATAAGATCTTAGTATGGACCTATATGAAAAAAACTCGAAATTTTTAACCGAACTTATTTTCTTCAATATTTTCTGTCTTACACATATAGGCTCTCTTTTGTATTTATGCCCCGTCATGAAGAGTACAGTCACCGATCACACACAAGTACAATTAATTTGAGCAGCAACAACATTTTTACTTCTCTTTCATATGTGTTAGCTCTTTCTGTTCGTGTGCTATCAAAAACTAAACAAATTTTGATATTGGTTTGAATCTGTTTCTAATTTCCACTTCTTTGTCACCTGTATGCAGTTAACAAGATATCACAGTGGAATACTTTTGCAGTTACCCCTATTTTTTTTGTTCTGGTTTCCAAAATATTCTCTTTTTGAGGTCGGTAAAATAGGAATTGCACAACCATAATTGCCAACAAGTACAAGTCCACCTCATATTTAAGCTTGTCCAGTCAGTATGGAGTGCAAATCAACGAAACACTAAATCGATTTCCGACCGTTGCATCAATGTTCTTGACATTTTAGAAGCCAAAATTATGCTCCTCGGTTTTGTCTCTTTTTATACAAACTGCCGGTGGGCAGCCAGGCAAAGAAATTATTGACATACTAACAAAAGCCTTGCTCATTTTGCTCATCATTTTTTTCCGACACAAGAGAAATTTGCCCATTAGTCAAAAAATCCTGGTTACGTCACTGTGTATGTATTCAATCTCTCTTTATCTGAAATTTGATATGATATTCTTTTCTTTCAGAGCTTCCACTGGAGGAAGATTTAAAATGTAAACAACGTTCTGATAGAAATAAACAAGCTGCTGCTAAATATCGTCGAAAGCAAAATGATCTTCGTGAAGAATTAGAAAAATCTTGTTTTTGTTTTATTATCTATCATTTATTTTCTATTTATTCATTTCTTCTAAATATGCTGACCAAATGTTATTAAAAAAACAAACATCTCTCGAAAATTCAGTTCAAACACTAACTGATCAAAAACAATCAATTAGAGATTTTTTGTATCGTCATATATGTGAAAAAACCGCCTTTACCAATTTCAACAACGACTTTATTAGATTCAAATAATAATAATGATAATAATAAATGTGTTATTATTAATTTTATAAGTACACAAGATTTACTTGTTGTTGCACCATTAACACGAAAAACAACAAGTGATGCTTCATCATCATCATCATCTGTAACTATGATAAGAATTCATATTATTCCAGAAGTAGCGCAAGGCATTACTTAGTTCAACATCAGTTGATAAAGCAAAATTAGCTGAATTACTTCAACAAGTTAGTGTGAATAATTCATGTTCAATAACAACAATATTAGATTCAATGAGCACAAATACCTCTACGAATAGTACAAGTCAATTTTTTCATATATAAATATATGAGTGATTTGCACTGACATTGTATTGTTTGAAGCAAAAAAATAGAAAAAAATAAAAGTTAATATGAAGAAAATTTGAATCACACATTCGATAGAACTCTATCCATGACATATGTATCAAGTATTTTCCCAAGTGTCAATTTCTTCTTTTTAGGAAAAAACTGAATTTTCCTCAAAAAGACTGAGTATTGTAAAGTTTCTTGGCAGAATAGAATTTCTACAGTACGATTTTTATACTGCTATCGGAAGTAAATGACAGGAAGAGATACCCCTTTGTCATCTAACGTATTAAGATATCTCAATAAATATGTGAAAACGATGAATAACGGCATTTTGATACAGAAAAATCTGTTTGGACAATTTTTGAATAAAATATTGTTTTCTCATGAACCATACTTGCTTAAGAACTGAAATTTCTATCATAGATTGACTTGTTGGTCAGGTTAAAACGATAAAAAAATGATCGACTCATCTCTTATAGTTACCGAGAAATCAAAGAAAATATATCAGAAATCGATCGAGACATTTAGTAAAAAAGCAGCTCCTTTTCCTTTTATTTTTGGTTTCTATTTGATCCTGAAAGTCATTAGAGAAAAGTTTTTTTATCGAAAGATTTCTCGCTCTTCAGTCTACAAACATAAACAAAGAAATCTGCGTTCGATTTCAAACGGCCTTCAGTAGATTGAATTTAATTTGTTGGCACATAAAATGATCAAAGTGTATGTCAAAGTAATTTTTACAAGATTTTAAGGGTAAGTCGAAACCCAAGCTACGATCTTTTTATATGGTGACAAAGTGGAAAGTCTCAGCTGCGAAATAACTGCCAAAGATTATTTATCCAAATGAAAATTTTGGGACAGGTACGTGATCTTTTTGATTAGATGACGCTAGAAACCACTGGTATTGAGCTATCTTGTTCAATGCTCGGAAAGAACGGGAGGGAGAGAAAGGCTCGAAATTTTTTCTGTGAGTAGGATACTAATCAGTGACTATGTAGAAAAAAAAATTGTTCAAACTTATTCATTAAAAGATGAGTTATAAATATCTTTATTTTCGAAATGCAAACAGTACAGTGCCAGCACAAATCACTCATATGCATATACATATATAGCTTTGTTATGTTCATTCAATTTGGAATAAAACAAATACTATGTATTTAGAATGTCATCGATATGCTTGCCAGTAAATATTTTCTTCCAAGTTAAACACACTATTTTTTTTGTATGAAGTTCAATGATTATTCTTTTTTTCTTTTGCTGCAAAGAAGGATGTTTGTCTTCTCTGTATCTCGCCCTGATTGTTTTCCTTCTTCGCTTATTTATTTATTGTATGTGTGTGCGTGTATGTATTCGTTCTATGCATGTTTTCGCACTTGATTAGCACTGAAGAAAAAATTTGTTTCAAAGAAAAAAACATAATATGTTCTTTGTTATACAAGATAGAACACAAACAATCTAAAACGACAAGTGATGAATACAGATGCTTTTATTTTTTGCTTGTGAAACAATCTCTTTTTTTTTGCTGTTCAATGAATATGGCAACAGCAAAGAACAATGCAACTAATAAGTGAGCTTATTAATAAGGAATAGAAAGGATTGTTTAATGATTTTGAATAATTTCCAATGACCAGTATTCAGTGATTTATATTAGTAGTCCTATCAAATGACATTTAGCTGTAAACTTCTTCCACTGAATCTCAATGAACTCGCATGAATGTTAAAACTTCGAGAATTTCCAATCAAATATTAAGTTTTGGACAAAGATGAAATATGTTTTTTTTTTCTTATAATATTTAGTAATCCTGTCTCACCATCTGATAATGTTCAATTTGGTCGTAATACAATGTCTTATCTTTGATCATCATTTTTTCGAAGTTTTATTCGAGCTTTGATAAATACATCAATTTTTTATTTGATAAAATCGATCTATTTTATTTCTCTGCTAATTGATATTCAACAAGAAAAATTTTTCAATTTAATTAATCAAATTGTTATTAACAGAGCAAGTATATTTGCTACTGATGCTGATAAACAACATACAACTGATGACATTTGAACAACAAATTCTTATTGTACAAATCTCTTTATTTCATATGACTAGTTCCTTCTTATTTTTTTTTCTTGTATTTAAATTTCGATGTTTATATAATTTCATTACTTGTTTGGATAGTATCATCCAAAAAATTCATTTCAATACAAGAAAATACAATTGCTGTATTTACTAATCTCTATAGTGAATTATCACTTCATTGGTCAGCTCTTTTGTTTCGAATATTTACTAATAAACTAATTGATACATTAAATGGTTTGTTTTTCATAATTTTTCTTAATTGTTTCCAATAATAATAAAAAAAAACATACAATAGATACAATCAAATGTGATGTTGAATTTACCGAAGACGAAATTTATCAAGCAAAACGTCTTCATCGTTTTCTTGTACGTAAACAAATTGGTTCATCATTTTTTCCAATAATATAATAATTGAACGATGTGTTATTGAATTCAATTATTGTGATGATATTAGTAGTTTTCAAATAAATTTAATGTAAAATGAAAATTTATATTAATAATTTTATTTCTTTTTCTTAAAGTTCGGTACTTAAACATATTGCTAGGACATTATTGACATCACTTGATCGTCAAACAATTTCGATTTTAATTGGAACATTATATGAATTAATTCGCCCTGCTGATATACATGTCAAATCGGTTAGTTAATCAAAAATTCTTTCTTTAATTGAAAACAAATGGCTTTGGGTGGGTGCATGTGCGTCGGGTCAATTTGGGTGTGAACGTGTGGGTTGCCGATGTCGGTCTTCTTTTCACCCACACCCCCACCTTGGTGGATATGATTTCAATATTCCATCTGAATTTATATCGAGATCGATATGAATGTATGCAGCAATGGAATGCATATATATGACATCATAACAATGATAGAAAGAAGAGATAAAGTACAAATGACGTTACCATCTAGCAATCTGGTTCGAAAATGCGAAGATAGTAGAGCGAACGTATTATAATACTATACGCAAGCACATAGATGAGCAAGAAATGAAGAACATGCATAAGTTAAAATACAAGAAGCGATTCTTTTCTTTATTTCTTAAATCTTCACAGAAAGAACAATTAAAGAGTGTATATGGGATTCAAACGGAAAAATAAACACAGTTACTATCTAACTCAAAAAAAAATCAACGATTCTAAACAAGTAAAATTTCAATCGGTAAAAACTTTCTAATAAAAATTACAATGGACACATCTCCAAATGAAATGAGCAATTGTCCATGTGCCCCTCTTTTCTTTACGCCACTGCTTGCAGTTGCAAGGGCATAAACGAGACAGCTCCTTTTGCAACGACAAACAAAGACAAGGTTTACTCTTAATAATGGTACAGTGCTGATTATTGTCATATAACGCAATGCTATCATGGGTAATGGCGATAGCATAACTATT
This sequence comes from Rotaria sp. Silwood1, assembly GCA_905250075.1. Taxonomy (NCBI): domain Eukaryota; kingdom Metazoa; phylum Rotifera; class Eurotatoria; order Philodinida; family Philodinidae; genus Rotaria; species Rotaria sp. Silwood1. The sequence goes on from CAJNOP010001063.1 coordinate 12,817, forward strand.
CGCAACAGCACACTTCGTTATAATGGAAACCCAATCATCAATATTTGATTCGCAATAACCGCGCACAAGAGCTTCCACATTGATACCTTTCAACTGATACGCTGGAAGACGATCTAGTTCCTGACTTAAATTCTTTACCACACTTGACTTTAACTCTGACAAACGTGAATATAAAGTCATAATTTCCGATACGATATTGAGATTGTTCTCGTATACATTTAGTATAACTAATGTGCTTATCACCTCATTTGTTGCTGCATATTTGCTCATATCTTGGAGTGCAATGCATGTCCTGTACTTGGTATTGTAGTCCGAATCACGCAATGTACTCACCAGTGCATTGATCACCTGATCCGTTGCTGCTTTTTCGCCTAATCCGCCGAGAGCATCGCAAGCGCTGCTTTTGACATTGGGATTTGGGTCACTCAGTGTATCCATGAGTGCTTCGATAACATCATCGGTCGCTGCTTTTTCGCCCATCCCACCGAGAGCATGGCATGCACTGCTTTTGACATTGGAATCCGAGTCATCCAATGTATCCATGAGTGCTTCGATCACATCATCGGTCGCTGCTTTTTCGCCCATTCCACCGAGAGCATGACATGCACTGATTTTGACACTAGGATCCGAGTCATTCAGTGTATCCATGAGTGCTTCGATCACCTCAGCGGTGGCTGCTTTTTCGCCCATCTCACCGAGAGCCTGGCATGCACTGCTTTTGACATTAGGATCCGAGTCACGCAGTGCATCCATGAGTGCTTTGATCACCTCAGCTGTCGCTACTGTTTCGCCCATGTTGCCAAGAGCATCACAGACAGTGCCCCTGATGTACCCCTCCGAATGATGCAATGTATCCATGAGTGCTTCGATCACCTCAGTGGTCGCTGCTTTTTTACCCATCTCGCCGAGAGCATCGCATGCACTGCTTTTGACATTGGGATCTGAGTCATGCAGTGTATTCATGAGTGCTCTGATTACCTCAACAGTTGCTGCTTTTTCGCCTATTCCGCTCAGAGCATGGCATGCACTGCTTTTGACATTAGGATTCGAGTCACGCAGTGCATTTATGAGTGCTTTGATCACCTCAGCTGTCGCTGCTTTTTCGCCCATTCCAACGAGAGCATGGCATGCACTGCTTTTGACATTGGGATTTGAGTCACGCAGTATATCCATGAGTGCTTTGATCACATCAGCGGTCGCTGCTTTTTCGCCCATCTCACCGAGAGCCTGACATGCACTGCTTTTGACGTTAGGATCCGAGTCATGCAGTATATCCACCAATGTTTTGATCACCTCATTCATCGCTACTTTTCCGCCCATCTTGCCGAGAACATTACATGCACTGCACTTGACATTGGAGTCCGAGTGTCGCAGTGTATCCAGCAGTGCTTCGATCACCTCAACCGTCGGTGGTTTTTCAGCCATCGTGCTGAGAACATTGCGTGCATCATGACTCAGTTTTGAATCCGTAAGTGTCTGTAGCAAGGATTGTAAAAGTGTTCCAGAAGGATTTAATGATGGTAGCTGCGCGAGTGTTTGAATAGTACCTGCCTTTGAGTTTTCATCTTCCTTTTGTAGAAGTTTTGTAAACAATGCGATTGTTGCTGTAGAGTTTAAAATCACCGTGCTCTTATTCAGGAAGTCGACGAGGTGTTTATGCATAATGTGGTGTGGGTCTGTGTTCATAGTGTGGAAGTCGCTGTATGTGGATGCAACACATTCTATGTGCCTATGCACATAGGTGAGTAGATCGTTAATTATGGGGAAATTTTTGTCAAGTCCTGTTTCCTCAAGGCACGAGACAACAATTCTCATGTGTCTTATGCCAATAAGATCTAGAGGGTCTCCACATAAAGTGTTCCAGAATAGATTGATACAGTCCTCTTGGTTGTTTAGCACGAGAAGCCCAGATACAAAGCTGAGCATCAATAAAAAGCGTTGATTATATTTATTGTCTCTAATAAACTGAATGGCTTCTCTGCTCGCGTTTCTACTAAGACTTTTAACCAAGTATCTTGCTGCAAAGTATTCTTGGAAACTCAGATGTATAAAATAGTGATCTTTGTCTGGTTGAACATGAGTGCTTATTGGTTTAAAGTCGAACGATTTCAATATACCCATATTGAACACATGGAGATAAATGTCTTTTGAATAGCCTGTTTCTTTGAGGCATTGTTGTAGCAATGCTGACGATAGAATAATAGTATTGTTTTTCATTCCATGAAAAGCCATTCTTTCTAGAAATGTCAATTCTTCATGGCATTTTCCATAAATTTCCGCTTTAGATGTCATTTGAGTCCCTATTTTTTGTTTTGACAAATACCTTCGACATAACCATTCAGCCATTTTATCGTACAGCCTTGTTATTGTTAACGTTGTTATTGCAGACAAGTCTGTATCACTCCAAATACTACAAATCAATTCTAGATTAACCGGAATATGTGCAATACCCCACACATTTGGGCTCTGTTTCAGGAAGTTCACTAAATTTTGAACTAGTATTGGTGCATTCTCTAATTCATTTTGAATCTGATCAAAAAACGCCGTGACGTATTCAACTATGTTCTCGTCAGTGAATCCTGTAATTTCCATTTTTACATCATACGATAATGTAATCGGGTATGGGCGCGATGTCAAAATGTGATGCTGTGTCTTGTACAGATGTTCGAACAAGTCTGTCAAGTGTTCTGGCACATTTTGGGCAAACTCGTCATAACCGTCTAGTAGCCATAGCACTTCACCTTTATCACATTGCTGTTGAAAAAGTTGTTCATCAAACTTTGAAAGAGTTTTATGTGGGAAGTATTCTTCTTTCACAAGGTCGAATAGCGAGTACTTCTTTCCTGAAGGATAGCGATCTTCTGTTAGACGTCGTAATAGAATCAAAATAACTATTTTGTATTGTGGCCACATGTCGTTCTTTGCCCACCGGCTAGCAACATATCGACAAAATGTGGATTTTCCGATTCCAGCACGTCCAAGTAGGAGTACTGTTTTTGTCTGATGCTTGCATTTTTCGAACATATTCTTCACATCAATAGTAGTCTTGGTACCGTAAATTTCTTCAAAAGTGCCTAGGATTGTATTGTTCTGTTGCGTATCATGAAGCTTCTTCTCTTTTTCTTGCTGCTCTTTGCTTTCTAGCATTGCCAAATTAATGTAGCTTTGTTCGATAGGAAATTTTTTCCATGGATACATAATGCGCTCAATTTTAAATCCTTGATATTCTTGTCGAATCAAATCGAATTGCTTAACTATAAAAACAACAATCTGGCAGATCTTTCAACATTTTGCAAAGATTCTGCATTCATCATAAAGGAGCGCATTTATAGATGTTCTATGTAAAGAGTGGACCAGAAGTGCTGACTCAATTGGTATAATCAATTTTTTTTAGTAAAACACGTGGTTGGAAATTTGTCTCTATGAAGAAAAGATGCAGTAAAAGACACTACAAAATGACTATTGATTGACCCCGCTAGCTCATCTACCAAGCAAGTTATAGGCTTAGAAATATGCTTCACAAGAAAGAAAAATTAGCCATGAGCTAGGTCTACATTATGATGATTTCAGTAAAAGCCCCATAACTTCATCAAAACAAAAGGTTTTGCGATCGGATTTGTTTTGTTCTGATCAGAAATGATTGCTTTCTCAACCTAGCTACAAGATCAAAACTTTGATCACATTTTTCGTTTCTTGTTAAGCACACTATCGCAATACGGGGTTGTCGATTTTTGACCTATTTTTGAAGCTTGATTCTCACGCACTTCATAGGCACTAAAAAACTTTTTCTATAGGCCACGAGAAAGAACACGTTTGAAAGTATCAATCACAAACAGAGTTCTCACTTTTGCTACGTTTTTTATGGAAATAGTAGGAGAACAAAAAGTGTAAGTCGAAAAAAATACCAAATTTAGAAAATTTTCGTTTTTTCCGCCTCGCATATAATTTGCTTAGTTTTCTTGATTGAAGTTCTGAAATTAAGATTTAGATATAATTTTGCAGAGAATTTCACGGGGCCTCTATTGATAAAAGAATTTGTTTTAGAGGACCTAAGGAACAGAAGTTAATGTATAAATACCGAAACTGAGTTCACGGTTGATTTTTCTTTTTTGTGAAGCATATTTCTGAGCCTATAACTTTCTTATTAGATGAGCTAGTGGGATCAATCAATAGTCGTTTTGTAGAGCGTCTTTTACTGAATCTTTTTTACATAGAGACCAATTTTTAACCATGCGTTTTACTAAAGAAAAATTTATTATGCAAATCACGTCAGCACTTCTGGCTCACCGTTTATCTGTCACTATGAAAAACGATCAATACAGATGCGACTTTTCACGAAATGTAAGATTTAATTGTCAATGATGACAAGGTTCTCTTGTAGAAATTCATGTTGTTTGCCTTTATAAAATCCAGTCAGCTTGTCCAGCTAAAGGTGACTCAGTATGGTCAACGTTTTTAAATGCAGATTTTTCAAATTTAAAGATGATTAGTTTGTTAAGCACATTCAACCATATAAGAATATGACTCTGTTTTTTTTCATTTGTTCTAGTTGGAAGAAAAATGAGGATCTCAAACATTCGGTACGAATTAATTTTATTAGGGCTTTATCATAGTGCACATAAAAAGGTTCTCAGAAGACATTCTAAAACGTTTTCTGGAAAACCTTTGGTATGATATGAATCAGTAATAACGACGCTGTATTTTAGGCTATCTGATAAAATGTCATCGTTTTGCTAATTTTAAAAAGATAATCTCACAAAACTTGACCAAAAGAAAGATGAAGGCATTACCATTTAGGGACTTTTTTAGATTTATCGCCTTAATAAATGAGAAATTTTCAAAGGGAAGTATTTGTATTTAGGTAACGTTGGACAGGCTATCATGTGTACTTTTAGAATTTTTTAACATCGTATTCTTCAGGAAAATGAATGGTAACGCACTCATGTGATCTTTGTACGCCTAACAGCTCTTTAGACCACTAATCACGGACATTGTATTTGGTACTTTCGTCTGGGTATGGACGCTAACGCAAAATCTATTACAATTTAGCTATATTGGTTTGACAGAAGTATGACATATCTAATTTTGGATTATTCGAGAAGTCTCAAATAACTTTCATGATTTTTATATTAACATACATGGTAGCCCAAAACTCACAGTGCCGAGAAAAAATTTGAATATCTCTGTTATGACCCGAGCAAGCGGGCTGATTTTTTTTACCAATAATAAAGGCATGTTCACGCTATAAATCTATATGAATAGGGTTAGAGGAAGCGTTTGTTAAGTGCCACTATTGACCACAACAAAAATAGTTTTAGTTTTTCATAGATAGCGACACAGTATACTATAACGAAAAGTCAGTTTATCAAAAGAAATTGTAATCATTCGAATGAACTAGTGAAGAATACATGTTATGTAATCATATATATTTTCTCTTAAAGCAAAAAATATACGTGATTACACAACACCCCATATCACAAAAATCGGGTCACTTCTTTAGCAGTAAACCGCGGCTTACTAGCAAAAATCACTGGTTAACCGGTAAGGCGGAAAAAAGTAGGAATCTACTGCAGTTTACCGAATAGAACAGCCGATTAGGTGGTGTAGTGTAGCCGGTAACCGGATCGGTAAAACCTCAGCAAATTGCTGGTTTTCCCAGTTTTCATTACATGGGACGCATTAGTCACAAGTTCATTTGATTGCTCACACTTTTTTCTTGATACACTGGCTCTTCTTCAAAGTTCATTGTTCTTTCGCTATCTATGAAAAACTAAAAATATTTTTGTCGAGGCCTTGAGTGGCACTTAAGAAACTGTCTTCCTCAGCTTGTTCTTATAGATTTAAAGCGTGAACATGCCTCTATTATTGGTAAAAACATCAGCACGCTTGCTCGAGTCATAGCAGAAATATTCAATTTTTTTCTCGGTAAAGTTAGTTTTGAACTATCCTGTATTCGTACTGAGTTGCTTGGAAACTGTTTAAACAAAGAGTTAGTGCATTAGCTTTAAAGCTAAAGGTAATTACTAAAAACTCCTGCTGAGTGTGTTATCGGTGTCTTTTAGTAATAAATCATTTTGCAAATAAGTTTTCGAGAAACAGATCTGGTGGTTATCCAACCCATCATCGTAGCTGAAAATTCATATTAAAATATTTTTTTAACGCACGACAATTCGTAGGAATATAAACTTCTTTTGTGGGTATGACGACAAGGGATCTTTTGAATGAGTACGTTACCATCATTGCCTGAGTCTCTAAAATCTTGATAGTATTATCACATGAAGTAGAACTTTCTACATGGATAGACCATTCAACAATCTCTCAACATTATAAGTTTCAGCTCTTTACTATTTACGACTTCTAAGTTAAGAAAATCACAAGGTCAAAAAAGGGTGAGTACGTTACCTGTGGACAACCTATAGTGCACACAATCAATCTCTATCCCTTTTTTTTAAAGTAATTTTATGTTCCTAATTTTTACTGTAAAATGTTTTTTGTAACATTGTCATGCAACATCTATCTATGAAATGCTTTGCGAACAATCTTAAAGTAAAAATATGCACCGTAACACTTGATGCAACACTGAAGAGACCAGTTCTGTTTGGTTCCAAAAAAACACGAACCGATATCATCATTGCACCAGATAGCTCTGCTGAGATTCAGCATATTTATATTTAAGAAACGAGATGTTTCTATCCTAAGTTCTATCTAGATTTCGAAGCACAGCGAAGACTTCCTTTTTGTCTATATTGACATCTGCTAATGATAACTACTATCTACGTAATTGTGTTTCTATCATTCTACCACAGCAAAGATACTCGAAGAGCAAAATTTTCTCATTGGCACTATATTCAATGAAATTTACAAATATGCTCAAATTCAGTTGAACAAAACGGTCTTCTGTAATCAGCAGTCGATGTCTCTCAAAAAATCCACTTTCAATCACTTTTCTACTCTTTGAGGATTGAGAGTGCCTACACTGCAAAAAAGGCGTAGAATAAAGTGTAGTATGAATACTTTATTTTTTGTGAATATATTCTTTTCCAAGAAGGGATTCCGTCGAATGATATTATATGGTTGCTCAAGGTCTCGTTTACAATTCGACAGTGTCAAGCTATATCTGAATTCAGATCTTCTGTTTTCTCATGGGGGTTATGAAGTCATCCTATTCTGATGTCCATCGGAACTCTCTAAATGTAGATTCCACGCCTTTGACCGATGCCACGGTCAATAACTGCAAAACAGATCCTCCTGATTAAAGACGTGTTCACAGTTTCTGAAACTTGATTAAATTTTTCTAAGAATCTGCTTTCGAATAAATATGCACTCAAAAAGAATGGCTCCGTAAAAGAAAATTGAATGTAATATCTATCAACATAGATAATTTGGTCAATAGCATACTGACTTGTTATGCTTGTCTCTTGTTGCCAATATGCTTTGAGCACATTTTCGAGTGCTTCTCTTTTCTCTCCAATATCTTTTGTTGGTAGTTTTATTGCATAGACTCGCATAATTTTCATAATCTTCTGATAAATATTATAATCGTTGTTGTATCGTATAGCCAAACGACATTCATGAGATTTGATAAAACAATTATCCTTTGCTTGTTGAATGAAACAGTTGAGAACTTCACTTTGTCTTTTTAATTGCTCAGTCATGCTTATTACTCTTTCTATATTCAAATATTTCAACTTCGAATTGCGGTAAACTGTTCGAATTCCGTCATCTCGATTTGTTTCTTCTTTGACGCATTTAAGCAACGATATGAAATATTCTTCGTTATCTTCAAGTCTGTCTAATGGTATTTCTCCGATTATTTTCGGGATTACTATCCAAAGTTTATCTTTGTTTTGATAAGCTTCATGCTCGCACTTTTCCCCTGTGTTAAGATTATCAATTCGAATGACGATAGTATTAGTTTCACGCAGAAAACAAACACATAAGGCATGTTTCTTCCATTTAACTGGAATCGTATATAGTTCTTTTTCTGTCATATCTCGTAATTTCTTGATAATATTTTTAACTATCCAAGGATAAAATAATTCAATTCTCTCAGGAGGAATACGACAAATATCCACAATTAAATTATATGCTTCCAAATTATCCAGAAGTTCACATAGAATATGTTCAAATTCCTTCTCAGATCCAATACAAGAACCTTTGCATAGTTTGAAACGTACTAAGTCTTCAAATAAACTACGTATAACAAGTGTGAAATATGCTTCATGCGTACCACCATCTGTGAGTGACAAATTTTGTAAATTTGCATCAATATTTAAAAGTGCCGCTACTATTGTAACTAAAGCATTATCTCCCACATGCGAAATATGATCATACATGTTTTTTCTCAATAAACTACTTGCAAAGTAATCAAACAATTCTGCATCATTTTTGTCGTCAAATAATTGACAACAACGCAAGATTCGATCTTCGATTATAGTTTTGCTTATCGTTGGCCGATTTTCTAACAAATATCGAAGTAACATGTCATTATCTATTTCATAGTTAATGCATAAAAAGTCAATCGGAGTTGAGATGAAGCATGAATGTGTCAAACCATCTTTGTCATGCTTTTCATTGTGATCGAAATCTAGCTGAACAACATTAGAATCTGCACCATGTTCTATGAGTAATCTCGAGATTGAAAAATTGCGTCCTTTAACAGAACGATATAAAGCCGTCCCATTCGGGGTCAGAGCATTGATTTCAATAGGTTTTACAAGCATTGTTTGAATTGATTGTATGTCTTCAGTATCGATAGCACGAAAAAACGATTCTTGTTCCATATTCAACAATGAATAATTAGGTGATGTTCTTTGTCTGCTTCGATGTACAACTCAATCGAGTGATGTATAGCTTGTGATTAAGAGTATGAAGACAGTCGCAATTTCAAAATTGGAGAACGATTTTTTAAATCACTTTTGATTTCTCGATTCACCTTCTTTTTATAAGTGTATGTGCGTCTTTGTCATGCGTGCACGAATTTTTCACAGAATGATTGACAAAGAACTATAATGTCACAAGCAGCTCGCCATCTATACAATTTTTTGAAGTAAAGCTTTTTTTCACATTGAGAAATCATTTCATCACGACGACTTCTTTTTCTCGTTCTCCGCTAATGTTTACATTATTGAAATAATATTTGCTGTCCAAAATGGGAATATGAAAAGACAAAGATTATGATAGGCAGTTTCGCCTTCATTTCGGATTTACTATATGAGAAGAGGGTGTGGATGTGGTCTCTTGAGATCTCGTCTAATACTCATATCGACACCCACACCCACCCACATTTGTTTTCTTTTATATAAAGCAGGAGAGAACATAGCAACAACTAAGTCGCTCTCTCTCTCTCTCGAGCGTTTGATGGCACAAAACTCATTACAAGTAGATGTAGTTTTATGGAAATACTTTTCTTTCATTTTGTCTTTTGTATATGCTATGTGTTTTATCCCACATAATTACATTGAATATTTGCGAAACCTACAGTGTGAGTGCAAATATGCTGCTTCGTATTAGTTGCTACGCTCCCATCTTTTTTTACTCATGTCATACGATGCACAGAAAATAAAAAGTAAAAAGAACAGAAAGCGAATCTCTGATTTCTGTTGCTCGACAATAATATGCGCAGTATTTTATTTTTTCTTTAATCTCTTCGACGTGCTTTTTCCACTAGAACATTAGCAGTTAGCAGTTGCGGTCCCGGTTTTCCTTTAAGATCGCTTTCTGAGTCGCGGCGAACGACGTCGCAGGTTACAAGTTAGAGTAGGGCGATGTCGTTCAGCACAAAGACCCTTATATTTGAACAGAAAATGAGATGATGTTGGCGTGGGTTGGTCAAGCGAAGTCTCAAACCCACACCCACACCCTTTCTCACATCTTTGTGAAATATAGGTATTTCTTGTATATTCATTATCTCGGGAAGGAACAATCAGTTTGCGTTGAAACTATTAGAATATTCTAAAGACCCTGAGACCTATAGATTGAGAGAATCTCAGATCGAAATTTTTTCATTCAATTGTTTTCAGTAAATACTATAGACTGGACAAAATCTAGTAAAACATTTATAACTTTGAAACAAAAACATATGGGCCCTTATTATTTTGGGTACCTTCTAGTATCACCTAGTCCTACTTATGAGCAACATAACAGATCAAAAGCTTTCAATTACTTCGAACGGTTCCCTCGTAACATAATCTTAAATACTTATTTCAAGATACAGGGTGATCCATAAGTAAGAAAACGGAGAAAAAATTGAATATCTTCATTACCGCTCGAATAAACTGGCTGATTTATTTACCACTAATAAAGACCATGTATAAGCTTTGTATCCATAAAGACAAGCTTAGAGATACCATTTGTTAAGTATCACCAGTGATCTCAATAAAAATATTTTACTTTTTCACAAACAGAAGAAAAAACAATTTATTTAACAAAGGATCTCTCTAGGTATGCCTCTATGTATATAAAGTTTGAACATTTCTCTATCATTAATAAAACGATGAGCTCATTCACTTGAGTCGTAATGGAGATATTCAATTTTTTTTGCGTTTCGTTACTTATTGGCCACCCTGTATATATCTTATTGGACTTTTCAATAGTAGATTATCTTCAAGAATGATATTATCTTGAACAACTAAATAGAATTTTTTCATCAGCTCCTAAAAATTTCGATAGTATCTTAAATAAATGTATCTTCAGAAAAGAAGATTTAAAATCTCTATATTTAGAATGACGAAGTAATGATGACAGACGAAAGTCTCAACAAGAAAACTTCTCTAATGAACAAATTACTTAGATTATATGATAAGAAAGAACTGAAATAGTATACAAGACAATCTTTGTTTCATCTATAACTTATCGAAGTTTTCAGACAGTATGAAAACTGTAGCATATCGAATTTAATACACTTATGTGTTTCGAAGTCAGCTAAATCATAATTATAATACATAATAAGACAAACACAATAGAAGGCTATTTAGGAAAAAAAATTTGAAGGTCATGAACAATTTTGTATAATTTGCAAAACTGTATGAACCATCCAATGACTATAGTCCCTGTGCACGACAATGATACATTCGAATGTATATAAACAAATATAATCTGAAGTAGACAAAATTTCGCCATCAGTCAATCGATAAAAATAACTTTTAATAAATCGAATGAAAAAGAAAAATGACCGGTAAAAGTACATCGTTTAGAATACAAAAAAATATTCGAAGATTTTTGTTTTTAATTATTTAAGATATAATTACAAAAGAAAAACGAAAGAAAAATTCATATTTTTATAACAAATAACGAATTCAAAGATCATATCAATTGAAATAGTAACATTTAATTATGTTTTCATATTATTCTTATTATTTTCTATACTGAATAAATAATAGAATGATCATAAAAGTTTTATGAAAGACAATATATTTTTTATTTTGACAATAACATTTAATCCCATCACAAATGTCTTTTTCGACGAACTCATTGAGAAATACCTAGATCATATACTATGATGATCTAAGATCGTTGTTGTTCATTCAAGTTCGTAACAATGTCTATCATATTTATATTATCCTGAATGAAATTTCTGGAAGATAAGTGTAGTGTCATCTTCAATAATGAATACTTATCTTTACTAAGAAACAGAATTGTCATATTTATTTTTTATGAAAATAATTTAAAATATTTTATAGAATTCTAGAAAATTTTTTTTTATAAATAGTCAATGTCATTAGTCCTTGACAAGTTCAACACAAAACTTCTATTTTAAAAATATTTTTGAATAAAATATAAATTTCAATTAATATAATAAATAGTAATTGTTCTAATAATTATCAACTTTTCAATCGTTACAATTATAAATCTCTAAATGAATGTTCATATGTTATAATATGAATTTCAATGATATTCTTTTAATTGTAATCATAAAAATTTGTTTATTTTCTGAAAGATTTATAATAATTGTTGAAGAAAAAAAAATTGACTAAAATTCATCATACTTGTGAATATCTATTAAAATCATTAATAAAAATATCTTTTAGAATTTTTTAAAGAGACAAAAATTGATCATATATATTTAAGTTTGTTACAAATATTGACAATCACTATGACAAAAAAAAAAAACAAACGAGAATCGTTTCATTTTAATCAAATAGATAATATATGAAATTTTATGATTAATATCTATAAGATGTTCATTGAATATTAAATTAATATAAAACAAAATTCTTATTGAAAAGAATTTGTTCGAATAATAATTAATATAATATATGAAATAAAATCCTATAAAACTTCAATAACTATCGAATGAAAGTAAAATAAGATTATAGAAATAATTTTGACTTTCTCTTTGTTGATTAACACTTTTTAGAAAACATTTCTTATTTAATATTGACAATGTGACTGAAAATATTCAATTATTTTAAAATAAAATAAAGATAAATTTAATTCATTAAACGATTAATAAACAATCAATATAAAAAACAAAAACCGAATCATATTTTTTTAAAAGCATGTTCAACCACTATAATTATCGTTTGAAAAAGAAAAAAAAAAGCCTGATTTATATTCTAATTCTTCTTTATTCATTTAAAATTATCAATTGTCTTATATATCTTTCAATATATTTATCGAAATTTATAATAAATATAATTATATTCTTTTATTCGTATAAAATAATATATAAATAGTAATGTTGATAAAAGTTGTTTATTTGATTAATTTTTTAAATACAACATAAGAAGGAAAAAAAAAAGTTAGGATTATGTATATAAGTTATAAATGAAATCTATAGGTTTCTGTTAATTCAGTGATCGAATATATATTCAAATGCATATGCACATCAAGCTGAGTCGATATGCGTAACCTAGATGAAACTCATTCATCCGGAGGATTGTCGATTGATATAGCAAAAAAAAAAATCGAACGAGAGAAAAGTAAAAATATATTTCGAAAATAGCTTCATACGATTTCGACACCGTTATAGACCGATAAATTCTTTTAGTTTCTTTTTTTTTTTGTATTATATCCACCATCATCCCTGCTTATTTAATACAACATTTTGCGACGGTCGATTAGTAACATATGCATATGCACAGAAGAGAAGAAAAAAAAACGAAAATGAGGACTAATATTATATAAAACTCAGTTGTGCGCATATGAACTTAATCCTTAGTCATTACCTACTTCTTTTTCCTTATTTATATTGATCTCCATACTCTTTTTAAATCGATAGAGCATAAAACTCTCATTTTTTTTTCTTCTCATAAACAGTAAGTAGTTCCATTTTTTGCTTCGTTTCTTTATTTGTGTCTATATAGAGAAATATTGCAATATTTCGAGTAAAATCTTAAGTAAATGATTATAATTCTTCTCAGTCATCTATCGATGCATCTAGTTTTCGTTCGTAGATTTTTTTTTACTCGCATATAAATATATATATTTATGTGCAAATATGTAAGCGATTGATATAAGATTGAATCTATGAAATCTCTACTGATAAATCATTAGTTAGATTAAATAAACTGAAGTCAATCGTTTTTTTTTTTTCATCCTGATTATTCTATGCTTATCGATTTTTTTGCTTTTATCTATATATTCATATAAACAAATCTATTTTTTATCGTTCGAACAAAAAACGTTTTGTTTTTTATTTATATTTTCAAATAAAAAATCAAAATGAGAAATCTAATCGTATAAAATATTTTGAGAATTGATCAAAAAAGAATATGAAAATTCTTCGAAAAATCAATTTTCAGACAAAAGTTTTATATTTATTTATTTGTATTTTCATTGTCGAACCATTTCTCTTTTGATCGGTTCACATTTTCTTTCTTACTATAGTACCATTAAATCTCTTCGAGTATATATATATATATATATATATATTGTCTTTTTCAACGAAATACATCTGCATATATTCTCGTCATATGAAACAAAAAGAAAAATCTTTTCTTTCTTCTTTGTCTAGATTGACTGACAAATATTACTACCAGTTTTATATTTAAAACAACAAAGACGAAGAAAAAAAAAACTAAAAATCTAAACCTTTTCTTGTATGTTATTTTTTTTTGTTGGCCTCTTTTACATCCACATCGATATATATATATATATATGATTTTTATTTAATTCCTTAACAAAACTAAAATAAAATTCTTATGATATCAATCAATTAAAAAAGGTATTGAAAAAGTTTTGCTTATTATATTGAACATAGATCTTTGTTTTAACCAATTGTAAAATATCTCATGATTTAAAAAATTTTAATATTTATTAGTTTTGTTTTTTTACTCGATAAGAAAAAGTTATAGACATATGTATGAATATTTGTATATCTTCCTTCATGTATATATATATATATAGGTAAAAGTCAAATATGTTAAATAGACATGTAAATGTGAGAAATCGATTTCTTTTACTGTTCGTGCTTTTGATGCAATACATGGAAAATAAATGCTACTTTTTATATCACACCTTTTTCTTCCTTATTGAATATATTTATACATAAATATATTATAGAAAAAGAAGATCACAATTCGAAGATCACTAAGACAAGTAAATCATACAATATGTATCTATACGCGTCTTTGGCCTTCGTCGTTTTGCCTTCGATTTGCTCTCTCTCTCCCCCCTTTTTCACAAAAAACTGCGCGCATACAAGCGCATCATATGTGCTATAGACGAGCGCATCCTTTCTTCTTCTTCTTCCCTGTTCTCTGCCTGACATGTTCTATAATCACACCAATATTACATGTAGATGTATATGTACGTCGAAAGAAGACGAATAGAGAGAGACAGAGAGAACACGAAAGAAGCAAAGAAATTGAGTATTGAATGTGTATAATGAAGAAGAAGAAGAGAAGAATATTGCGCTTACATCGTTTTCTTTCTTGTTATAGGAGTCCAGAAAAAACGAAGATGTAAAAAAAAGATTTTTTTTTTTTTTTGGCTTTTTTTTCTCTCTTGCTTATCTATACGTGCCTATTATTATTATCGAAGCATAGATAGATTTATCATAAATTTTAGCAAGTTTTTTCATTAAAATAATAGTTGGGTATTGTTTAGAAATAAGTTGGTTTATATATATATATGTATGAAGGGATCGTTCTTTTTTTTTTTCTTATAATTTTCAGATATTAATAAATTCTAAATACAAAAAATATATATATATTGAGTTCGATGATTGTAATGCATTGATGATAACTGATCAGGTAGGGGAAGAGAAACTAGTGAAAAATCAACATGAGATAATGATCACAAAAAAAAAAAAAGAAAAGGCTTTTTCTTTTTAATTTATGATATATTTCTCAATATTGACTACAGTTACAACCACCTATCATCGATTGATCGATGATCAGTCGAAGAAAATTTCGTATTTGATGAATGATTTATTTCTATTCTTTTTCGTTTTTTTTCGTCTCTCTTTCTCCAAAGCTTTTTTGCAAGCTCTTACCTATACGACATACCTGTCATCAAACAAGGCGACGATGTTGTTGTTGTTGTTGTTGTTGTTTGTTGTTGTCAGATAGGAAAGGGACGACGAAAAGAAATCATATGAAATATCTATCGAAAAATAGATCAGAAAAGAAATATTCATAGAGTGATTATCAATCGAACTTGACATATGCATATATATATATATGTATGCATGATTTTGTATCATTTTTTATCAATACATTTACTTTATATAATCGACTTTTTTTTTTTCTTCTTTAACTCTTATTATTTAATTTTATTAAAGGACCGGTGATGAGTGACGATGCTTCGACTGCTTATATTTGTATCTATTGTCCATTCAATTCGGATAATCTTCAAGCACTCGAAAATCATTTGACAAGTATTAAATAAATATTACCTTGATATGCTCTTTTTCTTTATGTATATATATATATATATATAAATGTAGGTGAACATGGACATGGCTGTCAAGATACACCACAAGTAGAATCATCATCATTGAACAATATAATCAAGGCTAATAAACGTGAAGCACCTGATGATGAACAGGTTATATATGATTAATAAAATTTGTTTTTTTTAAATTATTTTCAATATAATTTAGTCGGAATCTCTATATGATGATAGAAAACAAATAATAGGTAAAATAAATTATTTTCTTATTTATTTATTATATTTATTATTATTATTATTATTAATTAGAACAATTATCAATTGTTAAACGAGTTAAACGAACATCATCACCAATATCAACTAGTTTATATATAAATAGTAGTGATGAAAGTAATGAAACAGATGATGATAATGATGATGAACGAGATTCATCATTAAATAAAAAAGAAATATATTCAAATGGAATATTAACATGTCCAATATGTAGTTCAACTTATAATCGTCTTGGTCATTTATCACGACATGTTAAACGAAAACATCATATTGATTTATCTAATTCAATTTATTCTGAAACATTTTCTTTATTAACAAAATCAAATATTCAATTAAATAATTCAAATCAACAAATTGATATTAATCATTCAAATAAACAACTAAGTTAATTTTTATTATTTATATTAATATAAAATATTGAATTTTTGTTCTTTTTAGATGATGATACTTTACCATCAACATCAATATCTCAATCAAATACAACAACAACAACAACTGATTGTCCATATTGTGATTATAAAACAACTGATATTGAACTATTTAAAACACATATTATTGCTCATATACGAGATAAAAATTATCGATGTTTATTATGTAATCGTTTATATAAATATCGAGGTAAATTTAATACATTATTTATACAAAAAAATTCTTATTTTATTGAATAATTTTAATAAATTATATTTTAGGTGATTGTTCATTTCATATACGTCGTAAACATCATCGTTATAGTATTAATTCAAATGATTATATTCAAAGATTTTTATTTGATACAAATGATGGTGATGAATCAATGACAACACAATTACTTGGAAATTCTTCATCTCGACATAATTCTAATATAAATACAAATATAACACGTGAAACAGATGAACCTATACGTTATTTTGGTTGTCCATATTGTGATTATACATCAAATTATGGAGGAGATGTTCGGTAAATATAAACATATATAATTAATTAATAAATAGAAGTTATTGTTTTTTGTTTTTTTTTTATTTTAAAAGAAAACATCAAGCACGTAAACATCCAAATGCTGAATCAAAAGTAGTTAAAATAATTCGACAAGAAAATGAACAACAAAATCAAACTTCAAATATAAATATTTATGATAATGATGATTATAATCAATATAAAAATTTAAATAATAAAATAAAATCAATTAAAAAATCTGATAAAACATCTTTACAACAACAATCATCATCATCATCATCATTACCAATATTATCAAATTTTGCACCAGTTCGAGTATTTCAATGTAGTTCATGTCATCAACAAGGTACATATAAATGGGTTG
Source organism: Rotaria sp. Silwood1 (assembly GCA_905250075.1). NCBI lineage: Eukaryota > Metazoa > Rotifera > Eurotatoria > Philodinida > Philodinidae > Rotaria > Rotaria sp. Silwood1. Next base: position 30,224 of record CAJNOP010001063.1, read on the forward strand.
TTGAAAGACATATACGTGCTAAACATCCTGAACAATCTAATGTTCATGTTATTGAATTACCAGCTGAATTATCAATTAAATTACAAAAAATAACATCACCATTAAAACGTTTTCGTTGTTCATTATGTCCATTACAATCGAAACATAGTTGGGTTGTTATTCGTGTATGATTTAATATTATTAAATAACTAATGTTTTATTTATTTATTTATTTTTAGCATATTAAACATTTTCATACATTACAAACAGCATCTGTACTTGATATACAACCAGATGGAAAACCAATTAATCATCAATCATATTCATATCAAAGTTTGTTTTTTATTTAAATAAATATATTTATTGATTTTTGTTTTAAATAAAGATGATTGTTCAAATAAAATCTATAATAATAATAATAATAATGATTCAGAATCATCATCAATAACAAGTTCATGTAATCATGAAGATATTGAAGATGATTTTATACAATCATCATCAATATTAAATAATAAAAATGAAATAAATGAATATATATATAAATGTTCATTATGTGATTATCAATCAAATATATCATCACATATTCAAATACATATTAATGATAAACATAAAGAACAATCAAATGCTTTTATATTAAATGAATATCAACAAAAAAAATTATCATTTAATGATAATTCAATTAAAAAATCTAAACATAATAATAATAATCATAATTTAAATCGATCATATTCACCAATAAATGATTTAGTTAAAGCAAAATTTTCACCAGCTGTTGAAGAAGCATTACTTTCATTACAAGGTTCAAAATTAAATTCAACACTTTATGCTGTACAACCAAAATTTGGTATTAAACGTTTAAAATGTCGACATTGTTTTTATCGTTCAAATTGGAAAACTGATATGATTAGACATGTTAGAATAAGACATAATTTAACTGAACCCGATCATAATAGAGGTAATTTTATATTATATTTAAATTATTAGTAAATAGATAATATATTCAATTTTATTGAGAATAAATCGAATAGAATCTTATATTCTTCTTCTTTTTGAAAAAAAATCATACTCTTATCCATTTTCGAAATAAAAAGCAGGTTATCATTTTTCGAATAACTCTTTATAGGAATGAGATCGAAAGCTGTGCTTTTCACCATTCGAAAGAGCGTTGTCTGATCCATCAATCGATATAGAACTCATTAAGACGAAAGATCCTTTTCTTTTTCGAGGTATCTTTGGATCAACATTCTTTCCTGCGAATATTTTCACAATAATCTCAACTAAAATTATGTCAAAATCTTGCTCACATCAGACTGTTTTTCGTTATAAAATTATTACATATTTCATGATCTTTCAATCTTTTATTCTATGCGGATTTTACGAAAACAGGTGTTAATCTTATAGAGACAAAAATGATGATTTGAGTTGAGATTATTGTAAAAATGTTAATTCAAAGATACCTATAAATAAAATGCGAAAACCTCGGATTTATATCCGAGTGTTATGTGTACTTCAAAAAGTGAACAGGTATATTCACTTTGTTTTTTATCATCTGAGAGATATCTAGGCAATTTGCTTTCTGGATACAGTTTTTGTGCATTTTGAGACCTTTTTCAGGCGATGTTTTGTTAGAAAGCTACGATTTAGTTCAAAACTAATATCAGATTCGGAATCAGCGTTCAAAACTGAGTCGATTTATATATGTTGTGAATAATTCTGAGAAAAATTTTTTTTTTTTGAAAAATCCCTGTACCCTCCCTCAGGGATGGTCTGGTCAATAATGACAATTTTTTCGATAACTCAGCCATTTCTTGATGGATTCTTCTCATCTTCGAACTCGACTGAGACTGAACTGTGTAGAAAATTTCATCACGATCTGACTCTCCTTTCGAAAGTTATCGTGTAAACGGCCGGACGGACGGACACACTGACCGATTCTATAGTGTACTCACTTTTTGAGTACACAAAAAGGATCTTTCATTTTAATAAGTTCTCTACTGATTGATGACTTGGACATCACTCTTTCGAATGGTGAAATTCGCAGCTCTCAATCTTGTTGTTAATAATTACGATAATCTAATTATGTCTCGATCTGAAAATCTTTATCACTTTTAGAGTTTATCCAAAATTTGAATCTATATCTTCAAATTTCAAAAAAAAAAAATCTTCTTCATATATAAGTAATAGAAAAAAAAAAAGTCAACATATTATTCTTTTCATATTTTTTAATTAGATTCTTTATCAAAAATTAAAAAACTCTCGAAAGTTTTTTTGTTTTTGTTTTATTAATTAATGATCGAAAAGTAAAAAATATTTAATTAATAAAATAGATATGATTATGATGACTGAACAAGAAGCACGTTCAACAATTGAATCATATGAAAATACATTTGGAAAAGAATTACGTCGACGAACATTTCGTACATGGAATGATTGGGCTCAAGCTGAACAAGAATTTACACCAAAAGATGGTTCACTTCAATATTTAAATCAAGTATAGTTTTTTTTTTCAACTTTTTTATTATAATTATATTAATTTTTTTTTGTATTTAAATAAGATAAATGAAAATAGTAGACAATCATCAAATGATAATAAAAATTCTAAAAAATCAATATCAACAACAACAACTGTAATAAAATCATCATCAAATAATAATGATATAAAACATTCAAATAAAATTGATCTTAAAAATGATTCACATCAACAATCACAAACACATATAAACCTCAATCAATCATCAACATTACAAACAGATGATGTAGGACATTTATTTAATAGAATAATTACAATTATTAGTTACGTTTTTAGACAATATTTTTTTTTGTTTTTTTGGATCAGATTTTTTTCGTCTCTTACAAACGATTTTCAACAAGAACTAATACCAATTATTTTTCTTTTCTTTTTTCAATAGTAGTTTTGAAGAAAATCTATTGTTTAATAACTATCCATGATCAACGCATAGATATCCTTTTTTTCGAGTATGGAACTATTTGTCAGAGTTGATCATTTTCTAGAATAGATATTTTTCTATAATATTTATAAAAAAAAAGAAAAATCATATATTATCAAATAATTAAATTTAATATTTCTTATAGTTAAAACAAATAACAAATTCATCAAATATTGTTTCTCGTTTATTATTAACAAAATCACCTTCAAATAATAATGATGATAATGCACCATTAGATCTTTCACTTAAATCATCAATTAATATTATAACTAATCAAACAAATATTAAACAAAAAGAACAAGAAAATATTAATGAACAAATCTATAATGAAAATTCCATAGTTAATTATTTATGTTCAGTATGTCCTTATAAACATTCAAATATATCATTAGTTCAACATCATATATTAATACATATTAATGGTCAAGGTATTATTTGTCCTCTTTGTTCTTATACAACATTATCAGATAAAACAATGATAGAACATATGAAAATAAATCATCCAACTAGTCATATTAATTATAAATTTGAAAAAGCATCGAAATTATTAAATGCAAATATAATTGAACAATATCAATGTCGTTTATGTTCATATCAATGTGATTGTTTAGATACATTAAATATTCATCGTCGTCTTGAACATGATGATGAAGAATTTGATATTGATACAGATAATGATGATGATTTAGATGATAATCAAGATATTGATGATATAAATGATTCAATAATAAAAAATATATTTAATTGTCCATTATGTTATCCAACATTAAATACAAATAATTATTATAATCTTGAACAATTAACAATACATGTTATTAATTATCATAATAATAAAATATGTCCATTTTGTTCATTTAATCATCATACAACAACATCAAATACATTAATACAACATATTAAACTTCATTTTAATGGAACACTTATACAACCTGATCCTATTATTGGAATTGAACAAGTTAAACAGTTATTAATAAGTTAATAGAACATATACATGACATTCATTCATTTTTTTTTCTATATTGTTATCTGTTTTTTTTTCTTTTGCTTTTTTACGGTGGTAGTGAACTTTTATTATTTCTCTTTACTTTAATTCTTCTTGTTTTTTTTTGTTTTGTAGTAGTGAAGCAAAAACAGTATTTGACTGTGTTATCAATCGAAATTATGTTTTGTTTTTCATTGCAAGTCAATTTTTCTTTATAAAAAAAAAAAAAAAACTAAGTATGTTATATTGGTATATAATATCTTATAATTAATGTTAAAACAATAATTATAGATTAAGGGTACCCCCCCTCCCCTCTTCGGTGACCAAAAACTCGATTTCGAGCTGAGCCTAAGATATAATAGCCTGAAGTACCACATGCAACTAGAGACATTATTCGACTCTAAATATCTTACTTTTACATAGTTATGAGATCGAGAAAAATTTTTTTTTCATAGTAATCGTATGTAAATTTTTTTCTATTACTTAGTGTTCTGTAAAACAGCGATTTTCTAGATCTTGACTGCTTACGACTCCCTTTTTAGTTTGTCCGATCGAGCTGAAAATTTCACCACTAATGCTTCGAAGTATTCCCCAGAGGTAAAATCAAGCGTTTTCATTTTTGACGTTTCTGCTCGTAGTTACCGGATTATGAAAGTCAAGATCTGAAGCGCAAACTCAAATCTTGGCGCATTTCGCTTATAAAAAAGAAAGAAAGTAAGATTTTTGGAAATCCTTAAATTTACCTCTGGGAAATAGTGTTAGGCGTCTATAAACAAAATTTCAGCCCAATCGGATAAACTTTAAGGGGGGTCGTAATGTGTCAGGATGTGGACCTCTGGAAAACCAGAGTTTTCCAAAAAACTCCATAAAAACCTATTTTAAATTTATTTTCCTCGAACACGTATCTCGTTATTTTTGATGCTCTATCTGTGCTGAAAATTTGAGCTTGATCGGTTGTACCGTCTTCGAGAACTAGAAAGTGTCAAAAAAGAGGGGGGGGGGGGGTACCCTTAATATTGTTTGTTTAATTACTGTTAAATCATATGAGAATAATAATCAACTATATATTTACTGATTAATAGTTAACTTTTGAACATATATGATAGAGTTTATTGGGTTCTTCCTTGATTTCGTTCCAAAAATTCTTGAATTCGATGATCTTTAATACTCATGTACAAAATTTCTATTGATTTACTATCGAGATTTCTGTTCAATTTGAAGTAAACGAATAGGTAAAGAATCTTCAAAGAAATAATCTAACAGTTAAACTCAACTTGTTAATATTCAACAGTTTGATAAAAAAAAAATGTTCATCAATCTCTATTATTTGTTTTCTTATTTATTAGAATTTTTCGAAAACAAAAAAAAAAAAAAAACTATAATGATTCGTTTAGAATTTTGTTTGTATGAAATTTTAGTTCTTTTTATATAATTAAAAATGAAAATGATTTAATGTAAGTGAACATACATTTGACTTAATCAATTATCTGAGAATAAACTTTTCGAATATTTTTATAGGAATAAATCAAGAAAGTGCTTTTGAGTATTCATTCAGATTTTTTTTTTATAGATTAAACGAAATATTTTATTGAAATAAAAAAGATTTGACATTATATTTCATAAAATATTATTGTTTGCTTGTTTCTCTCTCAATTATTGACAAATTTCTTCTTAGATGTATTCAATAAGAACATGAAAATCTTCTTTTTTTTAATTTCCTTATGATTGTTATACTAAGTTGGATACAGTGTTTATTCTTACTAATGAATATGAATAGAGAATACAAGTATTTGACAATGAACAAAATCATATACTAGAGAACAATACCCGTATTAAACGTTCAAAACAAATCTAATTTCAATGAACTTTTTTCATATTTAAAACTTGATTAAAATATTTCTATTCTAATAAGATTATTCAACTTTAATCCTTTGTAATCGTGATGCGTGTGAAACACATTCAAACTTTGACATACGTCATACTTCAAAGTACGATTAGTGATTAGTGCTAACTCGTATAAATCAAAATACTGACAAATTAATTTTGTCTACTCTTTTGTCCCACTTAAAGATGTTACTTTATTTATAATAAAGAATAAATATAAACAAATATACAGCAGTGTCACATATCCAAGATTTTGGAGATGCTACCATGTCTCCCGCGGGAGATGCCGCATCTCGCGCGAGAGATGTGGGTGTGGGGGATGCGCATCTCTAAAGGAGATCTTACATCTCCAGTGGTGAATGACCACATCTCTCCAGTGTGGGTGTCGCGTCTCCCGCTGGAGACGCGGCATCTCCCACGGGAGATGTGGTGGCATCTCCAAAATCTTGGATATGTGACACTACTCTTATCAAATATAAATATGATGAAAAACACTATATTTCCTATTTGATTAACTATTCTAAACATCCCCTTCAACATTTTGATAATCAATATTGACAATTAAATTTATCTTGAGTAAATATTTATATCTGAGAAAACAGAATTTCTTATTTTTTTAAGTTGTGCTTCGTTGTTTTTTCTTCCGTTAACCTAAATATTTGATTGATCATCATCATCATGTTTCATTTATATTCTCTTATTGGTGAGGAAATTAAACGAACCAAATTTTTATTAAAAAAAAAAAAAATTCTTTTTTTGTTTTTTTCTAAAATTATGTAAAGTAAAATAGATTTGATATATTAATTTAATTTCAAATAAATATTTTTCTTAATAAAAATACATTGAATGTAGCGTTCATATCTTATTGTTTTCTTTTTTATTATTATTGCTAACAAAAAATATATGGAAGTAACCATCTGTTGTTCTGTCAGTGAGATTTATATATATTTATTTCTTTAGAATATAATTTTATTCATTTGAAATAAAAAAAAAAAGAACAGCAATGCCAAAAGGAGAATCAACAACATTTGGAAAAAATCGATTAGGTTTAACTATACCAAAAGTCCCAACAGAATCAATTGAACATAGCCATAATGAAAATGGGTATGAATATATAAGATTTTAATTAAATAAATAATTTATTTTATTTTATTTGAATTTTTAGTATTCCAGATGTATGTATTGAACGTTTAGAAGAAGAATTTAAACAACTTGATTGCACTGATAAACAAAAAGATCGAATGGAAGAATTTTTTAATTCAAAACGTGCTATTGGAGAATTAAAACATGATGATCTTCTTAATATATGTGAATTAGGTCAAGGAAATGGTGGAATTGTTTGGAAAGTTCGTCATAAACCAACTGATAAAATAATGGCTAGAAAGGTTTGTTACTATATTAACAAAATTAACTTTTTCTAAATTAGTAACGATAATAAATCATTTAATTTTGTTTTTGGTGCTTGTTCACTTTAAACATATTCCATACACTAATCCGCGTATTTAACGCTCACACATCAAAGAGTGCGAGTGAGAGCATATGTCGAAAGTGAACAAGTACCATCAATGTTTTTTTTTGGATATTAAATCGAATGTGTATAAATAATAAAATAAAAATTATTATTTAATGATCAATATTTATGTTTGCTTTGTTTTGCTTTGCTTCTTTTTTTTTTGTATAATTGTTGCTTGTGTATCGCTCGAATGCTTAATATTTAGTATTGTTCATATATGAATACTGATTATCATTGGTGCAATTGGTGTCATTGGTTTTGGAATTCTATTTCACCAACAAAGGTAGATTTGTTGCATGGCTCAACGAAAAAAAAAAAAGACCCATATATATATTCCAAATCATTCATTAGACATTTTAATTTTTGTTTAATTTCGAATTTAAATAAACAAAATTTTAATATATATATTATTTTATTAGAGTATTTATTTGGAAGTAAAACCAGCAGTTAAAAATCAAATTGTTCGAGAACTTAAAGTAAATTTTTTTTATAAAATTGAAAAATTGAATATTATATTTAAAAAACAAAAAAGGTTCTTCATCAATGCAATTCACCATATATTGTCGGATTTTATGGAACATTTGCATCTGAAGGTCAAATTAATATTTGTATGGAATATATGGTAAATATAAATTAAGTTTTTTTTTTTATTACATTTCAAAATCGATTAATTATCTTTAAAATAGAAGAGACAATATAGTCAATTTTGTATTTATTTATTCTTTTTGTTCAGGATGGTGGTTCATTAGATTTAATATTGAAAAAAGTAATGCGTATTCCAGAACATATTCTTGGTAAAATAACTGTTGCTGTAAGTTTTTTTTTTTTAAATAAAAATAATAGAAAAAAAAATAAATATTGTTTTAAAGGTTCTTCGTGGTTTAAGTTATTTAAGAGAACGACATCGTATTATGCATAGAGGTATTATTTATTATTATTTTTTGTTGTTGTTATTGTTTATAATAATTAATTTAGATATAAAACCATCAAATATTCTTGTTAATCATCAAGGTTAATTTTTAAAAATGAAAAGAAAAAATTAATTAATTTAATATTAAATAGGTGAAATAAAATTATGTGATTTTGGTGTTAGTGCACAATTAATTGATTCAACATTACAAACATTTATTGGTACTCGTTCTTATATGTCTGTAAGTTTTTTATATTATTTCAAATTTTGGTATTTTATTTTTTGTTTAAAATAAAAGCCTGAAAGACTTGAAGGTGCACATTATGGAATAATGAGTGATATATGGTCATTAGGTCTTTCACTTGTTGAAATGGCTCTTGGTCGTTATCCAATTCCACCACCATCAACTAAAGATATTGATGATTTATTTAAACAAGATCCAAATGGAAATCGTCCACGACCAGAAGGTAGTTCATTTTTAAATAAACAAAAAATGAAAAACTTTTTTGGGAAAAATTTTTAGGATTTGGATGTTATAAAGTTTTAGCAATATTTGAATTAATGGAATGGATTGTTAATGAAGCACCACCATCATTACCTCAAACACATTTTTCTCCTGAATTTTGTGATTTTATTGATCGTTGGTAAAAAATATTCGTTTTTTTTTTTCGTTATATTTCAATTTCTTTTTTAGTTTAAAGAAAAGTACAACAGAACGAGCTGATTTAAATACACTTTTAGTATGAAAAAAAAAAAAAATATTTTTTTTAAAATTTAATAAAAAAAATCTCTAAAATATTTAGCATCATCCATTTTATAAACGATATGAAAATGAAAGTGATAATCAAGATGTTTCATCATGGATTCGACAAGTATGTCATTTAGAACAAAATCAATTAAATGATAATAATTCTCGACGTTCGGGAGGAAATAAATGTTAATTAAAAAAAAACAGAAAGATCAAGTCAGATTGAAAATGATCTCTTATTGACATTAAATAAATAATGAAAAAAAAAAAAAAAAACGTTAAATTAATATCATTAAACATAAATGTTGTTCGTCTATAATATCTTAACACATATTCGTTTTTTTTTTTTTTTGTTTGTAAATTAAATTTATTTTGATGCATTAGTTTAAATCCGATGTGTTTTTTTTTTTATTATGCAAACAGTGATTTATTTATGCGCTTTTTAATCATCTTAACATTGTCTGTTTTTTTTTTATATTGTGCAATGATTATCATTATATTTTACAACAGATTTTAGACTTTTTCTTTTTGTGTTGTTGATTGAAGAGAAACGAACATTATTTATATGATACTCATTCCGTTGCACTTCGTTCTTTTTATACTCTTGATTGTTGTCATTATATACAGAAAACAAAAAAAAATACAAATACATTTGATATCTTTTAAAGAAAATCTTATTTATTATTTAATTAAAGATAAATAAATAATGTCCGATAAAACTAATGATAAAAAACAAGAAGATAATCAACCATTAGGAGCTGTACTTGGTTGGATTAATCTTTCTTCAACATTACCTAATAATCAAGATAATATTGATCAAACTATATCAGGTTTTTGTTTTTTGTTTTGTTTTTTTAATTATTATTTTGTATTAATTTAGCTTCTCCTACAAGATTTATTGATTATAATCAATTAATTGAAGCAAATAGAAATGCACAAAATCTTCAACTTGCACATGAAATTGTTTTTAATAAAGATTTTCAACTTAAATTACCTGAATATGAAAAAGGAAGGTTAGAATTTTTTTTATCATCATAAGAGATCCGTTAAATTTTCTTTTCGTTATACTATTAAATCAAAAATATTCAAAGAGATTATTTGAGTAAAATTAATTTAGTATTGGTGAAAAAGTTCATGATACAATGCATACAGCATTTTGGGATATTCTAAAAGAAGATTTATCTGCTGATCCACCTCGTTATGAACATATTGTTAAATTAATTGGTGAAGCTAAAGACGTTTGTTTTATTATAAATTTTTAAAAAATAAAAATCAAATTTTTTTTTTTAATGTTAATTTATTAAGGATCTTAAAAATTTAGTATTACCACATCAAATAACACTTAAAAATCAAATTGATGAATCAATTGATCTTGATACATTAAAACGTCGATTTGAAACTAAATCAGCTGATCCACATGAATATACAAAATATTTTATTGATACAATGGCAAATCTTTGTGCTCAATGTCGTGATGAAAATATTGAAAAATTACGAACTATTCAAGATCCAACAGAATGTTTTAGGTTTTTATTTTAATTTAAAACCAAAAATATTCTTATTTTTTTTTTTTGGCATAGAAATATAATGGAAGTATTAAGTTTAATGAAAATTGATATGGCTAATTTTAATATTCGACAATATCGACCTTTATTACAACAACAAGCAATTGATTATGAAAAAACAACATTTAAGAAACTTATGGAAAGTCAACGAGGTTTGTTTTTTTTTTGTGTTTGATTATAAATAAATAAAAGAATTTTAATATTAGAAATGGGTATTGATCCATTAGCATCAACATATAAATGGCTTGAACGTGCTTATAATCGATTAAAAACAAATAATACAATTGGTTGGTATCAAATAACAACAAATACAAATCAATCTGAAAGTTCAATTATTATTCTTAATGAAGCATATTGTGAACTTTTATTATGGAATCCAAAAAATTCATTTCCTGAAGTTCGTTTGTTTGATTTTCTGATTATTATTTTTATTTTATTTTTTGAATAGACATTAGAATTAGATGAAATACGTTATAATCAAGTACATATATCAACAATGCGTTTATTAATTATATCAACAATAATGATTGTATTATCACATATAACAGGTTCAATTTTACGTGATTATCAATCAATTAAAAATCTTCTTAAATCACAAATTATTATTTTATTAGATGATTTTCCAGAAAAAAAGTTTGCCGTTTTTTTTTTTTAAATATATTTGAGATTTTAATATATATATATTTCTAGAAAATTAAAAGATGTATTAATATCAATAAGTGAACAAGTTATTAAAACAACTCATGATGAATTAATTAAATATGATAAAGCAAATATAATTATTAATAATGAAATAAATATTAAAGATTCAATTAAAGCTATTGGTGAACATCATGTTATTGAACATGCTGTTTTTAAATTACTTTGTAAGTATTAAAAAAATTTTTTTTTTCGCTTTTTTCATTAGAATTCGACAAGATTATTACAAGTTTCGGGGGGGGGGGGGGGAGAACTCGATTTTGGAGGGCGCCGCGTTATTTTATTTATTTCTATTCTATTTAGTTCAACGTTATGTAGATTTTGTTCATAATGTAATGGATAATCCATCAATAAATCGATCATTATCAAATGTAGCAATACCAAATGGATTGAATATTGTTATGGATGAAGTTATATCAACAGTTAGTTTTTTTCTTCGTTTAATAACTTACAATAAAATGGTTTTTAATGAACATTATGATAGAATTATATCTGAATTAAAATCATCATCAGATGAATAAATAGTCTGACTTTTTTTTTTCTCTTTAAATGAGCATTTTCAATATTGTTCTTCTTAATTTGTTTATTTAATAATTAATTGTCAAAAGAACAAAAGGTCTGTTGTCTTTTTTTTTGTTTTATGTTATTAATCAAGAAATTCTAATAAAAAAAAAAGAAAAAGAAGAATTATTATATTGATTATTTTATTTAATAAATTGCGGACGGATAAATAATAAAATATAACAATATGTTGTTATTATTAATTTATTATAGATAAAATACTAATAATAATGAAATAAATAAATAATATAAATAAATTGAATTTTTTTTTTTGATTGATTGATTATTAATATAATTTGTTTTTTCAAATATAATTTCTAAATAAATAAAAATAATATTTTTTTTTTATTGAAAAAATAATTTAAATAAAATAATACGTGTACGATTTGATAATGATATTTGATTTGTATTAAAAATTAAAGTTGATGTAGAAATAATTGGTGTTGTTAATATTTGATGACGATCAATATTTGATGAATGATATTTTTCAATTATTTTTATTATTTGTTCATTTTCACCATGATGATTTATTGCACGACATATGATTTTTGAATTAAATAAACGTCTTGGAATATGCTTAACAAAAAAATAAATAAAATCAAAGTTTTGAATTTAGGCCTGAAACTTTGTCCACACCAAGGCCCCAATCAGACAAGCCTGTCTACAAAGTTTCAGAACTCTGGGATAGACTCTCTTCGAGATACTAGTATGTTAGTATAAAGACGCTTTTTTATGGATATAATGTTTCACATAGATATTTTGGCAGATTCATATCTCGAAGATAGTCTATCCAAGAGTTCTGAAACTTTGTAGACGAGCTTGTCTGATTGGAGCCTTGATGTGGACAAAGTTTCAGGCCTAAATTCAAAACTTTGATTTTATCGGATAAGTAGGGTCCTATAGAAAAATTATGGTAAATAGTCGATATATCAGTCAAATCCCAACTTGGGCCCATATCCTTTTAGGCTTTTTCTAGTCTATGCATCCTCTACTTGTGGGCAAAATTTCAGCTCAAAAGCTTTTTGACACCCCAGGTGGTTCCCTCGGCAGACTAGAAATGTTTGAATGGCATGAAATTTTCAGCCCTGTACCATGAAATTTGACGGAAATATCGGCCAAACAAGGGTCAAAAAATAGCTAATTTTGTCTCCAGTGCTCTTCAGTCTATACATTTAATATTTTTTTTTGTTTGTTTGAAAGAGCATATCAGAATTCAGTACTTATGAAAGCTCTTTTTTTAAACTCTTACTTTTTAAGAGATCAAAAGTTCAATGACTTAAAAAACTTTTTCAAAACTAACACTCGAATTATATAAAAGCAAAGCTTAATAAAAAAAAAAAGAAAACTGATTCTCATAGGCACTGTAGTTTTACATGCTCTTTCAAATAACAAAAAAAAAACTATTGGCTAAAATGAAGCTCCTTTGAGAAATCTTGGAGATGCGATCGGGAATTTATAAAATGAGAAAAATCAAAAACAGCTTGTTTTTCGAATAGAGGATGAAGGAACCCTTCAAAAATTTTTATCGGGCTATCGTTCTCTATGTTAATTTTGACGAAAAGTGACTTTTTTTGAGGCGAGGGAGGGACCCTTATATTTGCTGAGAGAATTATTTTTATGATATATTATTTTTCATATGGGATATAATGTCTATAAAATAGATTGCGTCATATATATATATATGAATGATTTTGTATAAGGTATATTCTATAATTGATATTTGTTTTGAATTAGAACAAAACTATATTAACAATTTAATTATTTAAGTTTTAATGTGTTTTTTTTCATTAAAAATTCGAATTATATTAATCAAAAATTAATATTTAGTTGATCAAGTTAACTATTTGAATATAAAATGATTAGTTTAATCGTTGTTCTTTTGATAGGGAAGTCTATTTTAGATAGTGTTACATAAGAAAGGTAGGGGAAAAAAAGAAGAAGAGAATTTGAAAGATAATAAATGAAGCATTTACTTTAATAAAAAGAGTTGTTTTCCATCTGGTTGCATTTAATTGTTCTTGTTTAATGTACCAAATATCATTATCTATTGTAAAATGGTTATGATCAAAATATTCTCGATAAAATAATTGAGATAAATCTTTATCATGATCAATATCATAAGAAGATTTATATAACCAACGTATATCTGCTTTTGGATTAGCATCAATTAAACATTCTAATATAAGTTTATCACCAATAAAATAAGAAGTTTTATTTGTTAATATTGAAACATTTGGTGGAACTAATTCATTAAATAAATATTTATTTATATTTATTTATTTATAAGAAAACTTACATTGTACATCAATTTGATAAAATCGTCCAATTGTTCCAAGAAAATTCTTAGCTAAACATTCATATATTCCATTATAATAATAATTAATATTAAAAAAATTTAATTGACATATATTTGATGTTATTGAACAATTCTTTAAAATTATTTGATTATTTTCTTAAAAAATAAAAATTCTTAGAAAAAAAAAAAAATAAAATAAAATACTAACCATCTATTCTTTTAATCCAATAAATAAATGGTTTTGGTTTTCCTTTTGCTTGACAAATAATTGAAATATTTTCTCCAATATATGTTCGTATTATAGTTGAATATTCATGTATTATAAAATAAGGTCGTTCTTTAATTAAAAAAAACAAACGAAAAAATTAATTCATATAAAATTAATTTTCTTACCAACAATATTTAATGAAAATAATTTAATAATATTATTATCAATTTGACATGAATATGTTCCACTATCAGATAAACGTAAATCTTCAATAATCAATGAATATATTATTATATTATATGATGATGTATTATTTATCATATTAAATATTATTCGTTTTTCAATATAAAAACGTTCATCAGATATAATACGATTATTAGAATAATAAACAATTTCAGCATCTTCAATACGTAACCATAAAATCTTTAAATATTTATTTATTATTATTATTTATAAAATATAATAAATAAAAATTAATTTTACCTTTCGATTTTCATTTATTGTTAAATTATTTAATTCACATTCCATTCTTACTTTTTTACCCACATTAATATTTATATTATCTCGAGGTATAAATGATTCGTCATTTATACTATTTGTCATTATTATATACAATACCATTAAAACTATTGTTGTCAATAGACAACGTTTTATCATTTGTTTTATTATTATCTATAATCAAACATCTAAAAAGAATTATATATTATGATAAAGCTAGAACAGCTTTTCTTATATATATATATATATATATTAATCAATATAATAGATTGTCTGGAAGCGAATTCTTTAAGAAGAAAGTAACGTTAATAATACTTCTATTAAAGCCTGTGGGTGTATATACATATGTATCGAAGGTAAGACATTTGTCTTGTTCATTTGTTTAAAGGTTAAATATGATGATATATAACATATGAATGAAAGTGTCTCATTGTGATTAGTTATTATTTTCCAATTAAATATTCTTCTCCACCCATTTCTCATCGATCATTGACAGTTAATCTAGATGTTGGCACGTGCATATACAAACATTACAAAAAAAAAAAAAAAAGCTATTTTATTGAGACACAGACTAATGAAGAAGAACAATCATTCATCTGTACCTATACTTTATGAAAAAAAAAAAATAGAGTTGCCTTCTGATACATTAACGATGAACCGTTCATCTGACACAAATACATTTACAAAAGAAAAAAAAAAGGGAAAATTGACTTGTTTCTTCATTGAATGTATTTTCTAAAAGGTCATAAGAGAGTAATGGAAGCAGACATTTAATCATATAATTAGCTTATTCATTTTGGTAGTCTATATTAATTAGACGTTCGTTCAAATAATGAATTGTAAATAGATGAATTCGAATGATAATACATGAAGTTAATATATCATTACTAAAATATGACATGATATGATAATAGGTAACCCGTTTTCTTTTTTTATATCTATTGAATAACTTGACAAGCAAAATGTAATTGGCTAAATCAAAATCTAATGAATAATACTTTAAATAGATATTAATCCTTGAAAATCAATGATTATGTAAGCATTTTCTTCTATTAAATATATATTCATATTGACCTTTTTTTTTTTTACTCATGCAATCATTTCTTAATATATCTACTTACTATTCAATGAATAAGAAAACCAAAAAAAAACGAATATTTTTTCTTCTTAATATCAATTGAACATATATTTCGTCTTATAAGACAAGAAAAAAAAACGGTTCAAAAATATATAACACGATTAGTTTTTTATTATTTCCTATAATTGCATTCTTTTTGATAAAATGCTATATGATATTTTTTTTTGATTAATCATATCATAGAGATGTTGAAATACTCATTTTCTAATTTAGTCAAATAATAATAAGGAGTGATTCTCAATTCTATGTTTGACAGTTGCCTCGAGCATTGATTAGACACTTGAATGATAACGAGTTCATGTTAAGATTATTAGTGAGAATAAGAGCAAAAGAAAAAAGAATGCATCTATTGAATGGCTAATTACTCATATATGCTTGATCTTTTTTCTATATTTTTATTATCAATTTATACTGAACTATTTATTTAAATAAATAATATCAATCTCATATTAATTTATTGAATATAGATTGTCATCTTCAATTTTTTTTTTGTTTTTGAATACTTTAAACAAAATGAAGATAATTAGAAAAGAAAAGAAAAAAACTAAAATAATGGTCAATGATGTTCGAATATGAAAAAAGAAAACATAGTTAAATCATAAGAATAGATATGAACATCGAATAATTTCTATTGAATTGACCGAGTTCGAATATCGATTGTCTAGTCAATATTTCTACAAAGAACAAAACTAATAATCATCCCGACAGACACAACTGTTATATCGATTAATAGATTGGTTTTATGTCTGAACTTAATTTGAAAATAAAAGTAACATACTAAAAAACAAACACTAAACTATAATCGAATTCTTTCTTCTGTTTTATCTCAAATAATCATTAAGAATTAACTCAATCTATTAAACATACTAAACAACCGACATTTGTTAGCATCATTTTTCTTTTTTTTTTGCATTCATACTATTTGTCTTCAACTACTTACAAAATCATTTCCAATGCACGTTTGAGAATATAAAACAAAACTATATACATATGAAAATCATACTGAAATATATTTTAATTTTAATATGAATAGCTTTTTTTTTCTTTCCTCTGAAATTCATTTTATATTATTTTCATTTAATAGAAATGTTTTTAGATTTTTAATCAAATAGAGTAGGATATTCGGATTTTATTATATGGTTGAGGAGCTTTTATTTATTTATTTTTTTTGAATGGTAAACTTCAATAAGTGAAATCAAAAAGATGATCAGGGTATTTATATCAACATACTATGATATTTAATCATCCATAAAGAACGTCTAAGAAATGGTAGATAGAAAAGTCCATGTTAAATTAGATATTTCTCGATGAAGAGAGAGAAGGAATTAGACGCATATCAGCATTCGATTATAAATGACAATTTTTTTTTTTTGTTTTTGAATCATTTCATAGAAAACAAAAGATGGTTTATTTGATGATTATTAGATCGAGATTGATTATTCTAAGAATAAATATATATTGATAGATACATTTGATAAAAATCTAACTATTAATGAAAATTTCTGATTGTCATCAAGAATGAATTGATATTCTTCAAGAGTAAATATATTGATGATTAGAAGACATTTGTCTTTATTATTATTATTGTCGAATTTTAAAAAAGAAAAGTTTCAATATAATAGTTAATTTAGTTCTAGTTATCTTGATGGATTAGATTTTAATAAAATAAAATAATAATTGAATTGATAAATCATTAAAACTTAAAACGTAGTATGTAGTTTATTACGTGTTATGTCTGTAATAGATTAACAAATAATATAAAGTTTTCGACTTGTTGCACTTTATCGTATATTTGCAATGATATTCTTATAGTTGTTTGCCTTTCTTTTTTTTACTAAGTCGGGCTATTAATATATATATCTATATATATATTCTTATTCTGTAAGATGTATTTTCCCCAAAATTGAATAAGTAATATGTTCTCAGCATAGATTTTTTTTGTTTTCATCAAAGATTAAATAAATGAAAATCTTCTCAATGATATGTGTAATTGTTCTGTAAATGTATAAATATTTGATAAAATCTCGTATATTTTCTTTCAAGAAACATATCAATGAGTAAGAATTGGTTGAGTACATAAGCGACGAAAAAAAAGAAAACACTTAAGATACATAAGCAATTGCGCTTTAATAGTATAATGGTATGGTGACAATTGGTAATGATACTTCGTAGAATATATCAGATAAAAAGAAAAACGAGTCGTTACTTTATAGTTGTTTGTTGATTGACAAGTCAAAAAAAGGATTTTTTTTCTTCTTATTATTGTTATTTTTGCACATTGTCTCCTCTGTGTTGTATAGGATCTTTTTACAAAGATTTTTTTCTTATGTATATTTTTGTATAAGATTGACATTCGAAAATAAATATGTATCAATTTTCTATGATAGACTTCATTTATATTAATTAATATAAGTTGCTTTAGTAGATTGATGAGTTAGAAATATATATAAAGGTTTTTTTAATATTTACAATACTTAAGTCTGTTGAATTATTTAACTATTAAATAAAATAATATAGAAAATTCTATACAAATTTGCTAATCTATTTCGTAGAATTCAAATAAATATATTATTCGAAATATAATTTAAATTTAAACTATCTTTAGATAAAGATTTAATTTAAATATTTAAAAATCAAAATATGAATTTCTTTATCATTTATTTTTTTGATATAGAATTGAAAATAGTTATTTAAAACTTGTGTAGAAATCATTTTTTTTTTTTCTATATGAGAAAAAAAAGTAATCAATATAAATTGTTTTGATTTAATTTTAAACGGCATAAATAATATAAAAATCTTGAAATGATTATTAATCTTGTTGTTATAAAAAAAGAAAAAAGTGAACTTTGTTAGAAATAATACTTCAAGACTTTTTCTTTTTTTTTATTAAAAATGTAAGTGTTCTACTTAAAAAAAAAGTTCATGATGATTTAATAGAATTATTTGAGATTATGATTCAATAATAAATATTGAAATATTGAATATGTAAATTATCTGAATAATTATGATTAATCGAAGAATTCATTTTTTTTTCTTGTTTATACTTACAATTAATTCTTTCTCAACGAATTTTCCATATAAATTTTGATCAATGTCATTTGATTTAAAATGTCTCTTGAGAAATATTCGAATAGCTAAATTCTTACATACCATTTATATTTACACACAAATAAGGACAAATACATACATCAAAATTCAATAGGTTTATATATGAGCACCGTTCAAAAAAAACAAGAAAAGAAATAGACAGCATTATAGACATAGGTATATATATATATATAATATATATGACATAGAATAATAATTAGTTTATTCATTAAATGGTGAAATAATATCGGAAAGATAAGGATTTTTCATAACACCGTCAATAAATTCATCTTTAGTTAATGATCGATCTTTATTAACATCAATTAATGAAAAAATATCTTCAACACATCGTTCTGGTGAATAATCTTCTTTTGATTTTCCTAATAAATCATACATTGCCGATATAACACCAATCATTTCTTTTCTATCAATTGAATTATTTTTATCTTTATCATATATTGAAAAAACATAATCAAGTTTTTGACGCATTGTACCTAATGATGTTATTGCATAACCACCTTTTTTTTTATCAAAAAAAACATTTTTCGTTTTATTTATTTCAATATTTTTTAACTTACAAAGAAATTCATTAAAATCAATTTTTCCATTTGAATCTCGATCAAATGCTGTAAAAACAAAATTAGCTATTTCTTTAACTTTATCATCAGATTCAACACGTAATGAACGATAAAATTTATAAAAATCTTTTCGACCCATTTTACCCGATGGACATGCCATTAAAAATTGTTTTCTATTAATAAATAAATAAAATTTTATTTTCTAATTATTTTTTATTTAATCAATTAAATTACCTCCATGCTATAATAACTTCACGTTCTAAACCTGTTTCTTCCATTAATTTATCCACAAGTTTTTGATCAAATGATGATTTTTGCACTTTATTACCCATATTTATTAGTTCTGAATAAAAAAAAAGAAAAGAAAAATTTGTCGTTGATTTAATATCTCTTCCAAAAAAGAAAAAAGTCAAACAACAATACATATATGATATATTTATCTTGCATAATTTAACTTAAATATGTTTCTCTTCATATGAATAATAAAGACACGTAAGAAAAACGCGAATAGTCATATGAATATTGTAGAGTTTTTCATTAATAATATAGAAGTATGCGTGCACTTGTTTTGTCTCTTGAGAAAATAATACAACATACTATTTCTCTTCAATCTCACCTCTATATTACTTTTAACCAAACATGACACTTAAGAAATCGATGTTTTCCAATAGATATATGTTAGAAATAAATTAAAAAAAACACACACTAAGGACCTATGAGTATTTTTTTGTTCATTGATTAAGAAGAAAAAATGATCTAATGGCGTGACTGTCTGTACCGCATTCATTGATGAAAAAAGGAAAAAAAAAACAACAAGAAAAAAAATTTCTTTTCCGTTTTATTTATTCATTGAATAAAAAATTCTTTAAATAAATAAAATTGTTCGAAACAAATCTAACTATCAATGAATAGAATTTTAAATTAAATTTTATTATGAAATATGTTTTAGACTATTCATTTAATAAACTTTTTTTGTTTTTGTTAAAAATAAAATTAGGTAGAATTTTGAAAAGATTAGTTGACATATATATATATATATATCTTGAATAAAATAACATATGAAAAAACAAACCGCCAAAATTCAATATAAGATAAATCTAATAATACAGAAAAACAAAAAATCTAAAAAATGATATAAATATAAGTTGAATTAAAAATAAAAAAAAAGTAAGTTTAAAAAATGTTAGTTGGTTAATAAAGATAAATAAAACTTACATATATGTGATGATACAAAAGAATAAAATCTAAGATAATTTGATATCTGTTGACATTCGACAGTAAATATGAGATTGATGGTACTAATATGATTTACGTTTGTTTTCTTGCTCGATAGTAAATGATAGATTCTTTTACTTACTAAACTCATATAGATACCAATAGCATATTTGTGTGTGTGTTTTTCTTACTCTTATTGCCACTTAATAATAGTCTGATGAAGTGACCTCATTGTCATCGTTTTATTTTTCTAATGATGAGAATGAATATTTGTTCCGAATAGGTTGTTGTCTCATGGGGTCATTTTTCTCGTCCTACGTTTTTTGTTTCTTGTTTACAGTTAAACAATTAATGATTATCTTTCTCAAGAGATTTCTTTTTCTTTTTTTTTTCGTCTTTTATTATTGTCGATCCGGAATGGTAGACGGTTAGGAACATGATGCTAAAATAGATAAAAAATAGCGTTTAGGAATCATTTGGGATTTTTAATATTTCGTCATTGTAAATTCTATTTCTCAATCGAATCTACCTCGTTTCTTTTTTCTAATAGAAATCTAAATAAAAAATACAAATTAATGAATAATAACAAAAAAAAAAGAAAATCTAAATGTGTAATTATCAAAATGAAATTCCCAACAGTCGTTAATAGTCATTGACAGATGGATAGACATTGTTATTTGTACAATATATGGGTTAGATATATATATATATATATATCTAACATTGTTTTCTATATAAATATTTGTTTTTCTTCATATATTATTATTCTTCAATGAATAGATCGTTTTGTAATTATAGAAGTAAATCGTATTTATTCATTCTTGCTTCATCGAAAGATAAAATATCGAATGTAAAATATTTGTTTTCTTGTTTGTATTCCATAGCATATGTATGTCAAGCTGTGCTTCCGCACCAGTCAATAATCATTGAGATTCTATGTAGATAGAAAGATTAATCATGGATGAATGCTTGCTAAATATACCGAATGATGCCAATCATATCGATAAATAAATAACTTTGAATAATTGAAAAACTTTTTTTTTTTTTTTTTCGATTATCAAATTACTTTAACTATTCTATTCAGACTTATCAATAAGGGGGGGAAAAAAAACATGAGAAGATAAACTTTGATGGATTATATTTAGTTCTATATAGATTGTAGATATTTTAACTGTTTACTAAACCAATTATTCTATTATATATTAGAGTGAGATGATTTTTTCTTACTATATTACATTGACATGATCAAAAAATAAAAGTTGATCCAGTATGACAAAGAAAAAAAAAAGAAGCAAGTGTTGTTAATTTATTTTTTTCGATGAAGTATATATATATATATGTAAATATGAATATGATTAGTATTGACGTGCAATAATTATGTTATATTGATTACTGAAATAAAGTCAACAAAACAACTAAACAAACAAAATTTGATCCGATAAGTATTTATTCATTGTCTCGACTATATTTAAACATATGATCAATAGAATAATTCATTTGAACATTTTAAAACATATTGTTCAACTTGTTAGATATGTTTCTTATTATTATTATTATTTTTAATTTACCTTTATTTATTTTTGCTCATATTGGTTTGTTTTATTTTTGAATATAAATAACTAATTATTATTATTATTATTATTATATTTAATTAGGTTATTCAAGTCAAAGTTATTGTTTAGATGATATATCAACTGGTAAACTTAATTTAATATGTCGTGATAATGAATTAATAAAATTAGGTCGTATAATATATGGTTATTCATGGTCAAATGATTGTTCATATATAGATAAAGATTGTACAATGGATGTACCACGTGAAGATATTATTTGTTTAACTAATTCAAATTGTACAGTTCGTGTTGTTGAACATCCATTAATATTACAAGATTGTTGGAATTTAGCTGCATCTTATGTTCAAGCTGAATATGAATGTGTTCAAGGTTTTTTTTTTATTTTTATTAAAATATTTCTTTTTTTTTATTGTTTTTTGAAAAATCTATTTAGATTATTCATTAAAAAATATATGTCAAAATCAAGATATAATATTATCACATGGTTTTGTATCAACACCTAATTATCCTCATGGATTTCAATCAAATCTAAATTGTTTATGTACATTAATTCCATCAGGAAATAATTCAATTGTACTTGAAATAATTTATTTTAATTTACCTATTTGTACTGAAGCTGCACTTGTTTTATGGATAGGACAAGATTTACATACAAAATGTCTTCAACAAGATCCAATTACATTTATTAGTAATATTCAACAAAATATAACATTTAGATTTTATACATTAAAAAATAATAAATATGGTGGATTTTTAATGAAATATTCAATTTTACCTGAAACAAATAATGCAACTGTTAGATTACAATGTTATTTATCATCATCATTAATAATTCGATCAACAATATCAAATAGTTATTCAACATTAAAATATTCTTTAAATAATAAAAATTCTTATGAATATGAATATGAAAAAGATTTATCAGTTATTCATACAAATGATTATATCAAACGAAATCGACCTGTTCAATCAATAATTGAACCTTATACTGTATATACAAAATTTTAAATAGATTTTTTTTTCTTTTTCTTTGTTTTTTTAGGATATAATACCTATGTATAAACAAGATGGATTACAAATAATAAATCAATCAACATATAAACATTGTAAAAAAAAGAAAAATAAATAAATTCTAAATAAAAATAATTTTATATTTATATTAAATAGATATATTACCAAATTCTAATCCAATATCTCGTTCAAATCTTAATTTAATAATTATATTTATTGTATCAATTATTGTTTTTCTGATAGTAATTAATGTTCTTGTTTGGTTAATGTGTTCTTTAAGGTATGTATCAAAAATTCAAGAATAAATAAAAATACAAAAAAATAATTTAATTAGATTAAAAAGTTCTCGATCAACATCATCTGTTCAAAATTTGTATAATAATAATAAAATGAATATAAATACTAATGAAGGAAAACGTTCAATACATAAACAATTTTCTCAAAGATCAAATCGTTTAAAAAGTCTTCATTCATTATTATATGTTGATCATAAAGCTGTTGATATTAATCCAATAAAAACAAATATTAATCGTGATCTTGATTCATCATTATCTCAATATAATATTAATTCAAATTCATCTTCAACAAATCTTAATCAACATTTTATTTTTAAATCAAAATCAACTGAAACACTTCAACAACCAAGACAAATTAATTCATGGGATGATATTTAATTCTTACTTTTGTTTTTGAATACAATTCATTTATATTTAATGGGAATATTTATTTCATTTATCTAACCGGTGTTATGTTTTATTTTCTCGGTTTTTTTTTTTTATAACTACTTGATCTGTTCGATATGTAATCAATTCATTTTATTTAAATATTCGACTAAAATTTTTCTTTATGACATGATCTCTTGTCTTTATTTAATATTTGTTAGATTAACACAATAATAATCATATCATTTAAATATATTAAACTACTTATATTTATTCATTTATATCAATTTCGTGCTCTCTATTTATCTTACCGTAAAAAAATATTCTTGAGACTAATGAAATAATTAATAGTTTTTTAACAATAATTTGTCTTTATACATTTTTACTTTCATGTTTTTAAATCGAAAGTAAATGTTGATACATTTATTAATAAATGACATTATAAAAAAAAAAAGAGAAACTATTCAACAAAATGTACTGTTTTAGTTATTCTATAGATTAATTTCATATATTCGTTTCTCTTAAATTTTCATTTTTTACCAAAAGATTTACAGTATTATAAATAAGCTTATTCATTCATCGTTCAATGGAATTTATTGGATCTTGAAAAAAAAAAATGACTTAAGTCATTTTGAAGAAAAACTAAACACAAGGTTTCTAATCTGATATGGAAAGAGAAAGTAAAATATAGAAATCATCATCAATAGTTTTTTTTTTTCACTTCTCAGATATTTTTTTTTGAAGTAGATGATAATGATTGGAAAATTGCACAATATGTTGCTTATAATTCATAAATTTTTCAATCGTCAGAAATATTTTGAAGATAATCAAGAATTTTTTCTCAAAATTTTCTACTCATTCGAGTAGTGTCACATATCCAAGATTTTGGAGATGCCACCACATCTCCCGTGGGAGATGCCGCGTCTCCAGCGGGAGACGCGACACCCACACTGGAGAGATGTGGTCATTCACCACTGGAGATGTAAGATCTCCTTTAGAGAAGCGCATCCCCCACACCCACACCCGCATCTCTCGCGCGAGATGCGGCATCTCCCGCGGAAGACGTGGTGGCATCTCCAAAATCTTGGATATGTGACACTGCTGCTAAAAAGATATTTTTTCGGGTGTGTTCATTTGATCTAGGAATATTTATCGATAGGAGGAGAGCAAAAGTCAGAAGCACATCCGAATTTTCAAATATAAATGACGATTTTTTTAAATACCATTATTTAAGAATAATTGATGATATATTCAATTTAAATTATTTTAAAAATTTTTAGCTACTTTTTTCGTGAAAAATTTATAAAAAACAAAAATTCATGAAAACACGTTAAATACGTAAGTCGTGTGTGGAGTAATTCTTAGAATATTTAATGAATTGTTATTAACCGCATGCGCAATGAATTTCCTTAACTGATTGGTATTTTTCTAAAGTTTTATTCTTTTGTCAATACTTCAAGATTTAGATGATTTATGTCTTTACTTTGTAATATTTGGAATTTTAATATATATTAGAAACGTGTATATATATATATAATAGTATGAGAGATATAAAAAGGGTTTCACTCGTTTA